>WYDI02010109.1:0-68576 GCA_009867235.2 Psittacus erithacus | reverse complement strand
CTTACCCCATTCCCTTCTAGTCAGGATGCAACACTCCTGAGCTTGTAGCAGGAGATCCTTGATTATCAACCAGCAGTGTTAGGCCCCTCTGCCCCTTAAATTCCATGTCTTCTGTGCCACTCTTCCTGCTCTGCTGCAGTAGGACTTTGGCTAAGCCCTTTCACCTCTCCATGTCCCTCTTTTCCCATCCTTTCTCCAGGCTATTTAGACACTGAATGGCTTAGGGCAGTGCCTGTCTTTTCTTGGCAGTGTGTATGTGTACAGTGACTAACATAATAGACTTGTGATTTCATCTAGGTCTGCTGCTTCAGTTCAAGTAGTGCCCAAAATACATGTTTAAGATTCAAGTAATTAATCTCTAAGTGGTATTGGCTGGTGCAAGGTGGAAGTCCCCCCTGTTATTGAGAAATCTCAATTTCTGTTCTTTGTTAGTGCTTCCACATAAAACCAAACACTTAAGGATCTTTGAGAAGTTTGGTCCCAAGTGCATAGGGTGTGTGGAGAGGGTTTATGCTTTTTGAACATGTTGCCATGAACCTACTGTGCTCCAGCCTGCAGTCTTGCACATGTATGGCACGCTTCCCTAGTACTTGACAAATTCTTAGAGTCTCTCATTAGGGATTTTTTGATAAGACTTTGCATTCCCATAATGTTTGTTCCAATCCCTTTCACCTCCCCCGGAGCACTTGACTAGGCAGAGGTACTTAAATCAACCAGCAGTGGGTTTCGTTTTTCTCTGTGCTATGACTGCATCCTGTGGTTGTGCAGAACCGTGTTGGCTGCTCAGGGGATGTACATCCAATGTGCTTTCCCAGTGGGCTCCCTTTGGAATGAATGTTAGAAGCATTTTCTCCACACTGCTGGTGGCAAATTGCAGGCCTTGCTGTGAACAGTGGTACTGTTCCCATTCAGCTGAAACAAAAGTGGACTTGGTCCTTCAGTCTCTGCAGTTAGTTTATCTTCAGTTTAGTAATGAATGACATTCACCAAGCCTGTGCTGCAAGATTTGAGGTACTGGTTTTACACCAGGCCACCCAGAAGCCAGCCAGTGAGAACAGAAATGCCACTGTTTCTTGTGCCTCCCAGATACTCTCCTCACCTTCATCACCAGGAGGGAAATATTATCCTGATTTTGGCATGGGAAATGAGGGGATAGGAAAGGTGGAGAAGCTAATAACAAAGGGTAGCTGCAGACACATTCATCACCAGAGATACACAGATGTCTGCCCTTCTCCCTGCCAGGGGATGTTCAGGGAAGACAGAGTTTTTGCCTGTCTTAATAGAGGATAAATGTAATTTTCTCCATCCTTCAGTTAAAAGTAGAAAACTGCAGTGAAGAAGGGGTGTCTTGCTGCCAGCACATCTAGCCTCTAAAGGTTTTTCTTCAATTTGCCATGGCAAGTGACAGAAAAACCTGTCTGTGTGAGACAACAAATCATCCTAGATGTGTTACTCATCACAGACTAATTGTGTGAGATCGTTCTGATACTGCAGACACACTGAGATTGAACTGTGGATTAACCATGTATCAGATACCTGACTTAACTTGCTGTTATTTTAAAACATTGCTATGTTTAACTTGACAGCCAAGCATGCAAAATGGGATTGCTGACATCAGGGTACAGTAAGAAGAGGGACGGTCTGACCAGGAGAGCAATAGCGAGAGCCGGAGGGACTTCTTGCATTTTTACGGGCTGACATCACATCTGGAAAGCTGCTGCCCTCTGGTGAGTCAGCACACAAAAGCAATCATACGAGTCGGATCATCCAATGGCTTGGATGGAGGAAAATGTGCTGTTTCTGACAGCAGACTCATTATAACTAAGCCTCTGCTTTTATCAGGGAATTTTGGGAACGCTGCAAAGAGCCCATGGATAAATCTCCACCTGTTTTCCTTAACTGTAAAGCTGTTTGACACTTGCAGGTTTTCTGGGCTGCATAGGTAGGCGTGCGCTGCCTAATGAGGCTTTACTAGCTGTGATTTTACTGGATTGGCGCAGGAATGCCTTTTTTTTTTCTAGCTCCTGACCCTGCACGATCTTGTTTACACCTGAAGTACCAGAGCCCTGCTCCAGTACAAAGTGTGATGATGGGAACAATGCACCTAGCATTCCCCTTTTTTTGACGGTCCAAATACAGTTCTCCATTCCTTTGCTGGTAGGAAAACATGGAAATTCAGAGAGAGGGGATAAAAAGTGATTTTTTGTATCTTCTCTGTTTTTTGAAGTCTAGAATGGTTCTTGCTTCTCTTTTACCGCTGACTGCCATAGCTCTCGAGATGCCAAAAAAGATCTGTTTGTTCAAGGTCTGCTCTCTTATTCACTATGGCTTTTACTATTAGGAAAAAAAAAAAAAAAAGATATTGCAGTGTCATAATGATTACAAATATCGAACTTTTCTAGTCATTGTCACGTCAAATAGGCAGAGCATCTCTTCTGGTTTGCATCAAACACCCTGTTGTTTTCTGCTGCAAATATTTCTTTCATAGAATCATAGAATAGTTAGGATTGGAAAAGACCTTAAAGATCACCTAGTTCCAACTCCCATTTGACAATTACCCATTCATTGGTTTCCTATCACTGTATCAAATATCCTATAATGCCTTCCCCATGTTCTTTTCTCTTCCTTGCCATCTTTTGAGATGCACAAAGAACTCTTGAATAAAGCCTTAAAGATAGAGGCAAAGAGGCTGTTGTACATTTGAGGAGAAAAGTGGGTAACTACTGCCATCTCCAAACAGCACAGACTATCACGCTCGCACAGCAATTTCTGTATCAACCCCACAGCTGTCCTTCAGTATGCCTGTGGAAAGATCAGTCTTACTTAATGCTTTCATTGCTTACAAAATGTTTTCACTGGCAGGGAACCAATCACCACCTTAGTGGTCAATCATCCTCCTTTCAAAAAATATACATCTTTATTATAGGCCTGATTCTGTTCAGTTTTAGCTTCCAGCTATCAAATGACATCATGTCTTTTGATGAATTTGATGCTTGATTGAAAGAAGCATATGGTATTGGAAATGTCCCCCAAATGTAGGTTTGCACTGGTAGGTTGTCACCAAATCACTGTTTAAGTTTTTGTTGCATTAATCAATGAAATTTATCAAGTATCTCTCATAAAAGGAAAATTTTCAAGACTGAGGATTGTTCTGGAGGGTTTTTTGCCAGAATATATTCTGAAGTGAAGACATCAGGAGTGAGCAGAGATTTCCAGGGTTGATCTGCAACTACTGTAATATTTGCAGGAATGACATACAGCCTTAACCCTTGTTAACAGATGTCACTGACTTCTAGTGAGATTTAGGCTCTGTGGCATTTTGGATATGCTTTTATTAGTAAGAGTTGACACTACCATTTTATTGTGCCTAAATTTAAGGAGTTGTGTGTGTCAAGTTCTTAGGAAGGCCTCAAATACCTGTTTTCAGTTGGATGGGACTTACGTATGGGAAGTACCAGTTACTGGGGAGCTTATTAATCTGTTCTTAGGGAAAAATATGAATCACACTAAAGCGAGTGTGTAAGACAAGGATCAGCTGCCTCCTGAAACTAAGTGTCTCTGAGTGCAGAGGAACTCTAAAGTGTTGTGATAGCCTTACTTCCTGATTTTTAATTCCTGAAGGAGAGAAATGTTCCAAATAACTTTACTGTGCTGTGTGATTTGAACAAGATCATAGCTATATGTCTAATGGTGATGTTTCTCCATCACCAGTGAAAAAAGGGTTATCACTAAGCATTCCACAGCTCTGGAGTGTGGCAGGGACTGGTGTGCAAGCAAGAGAATTTTACTCTTGTGGAAGCTGGCGAAGCATTCAGGTTCTAGAGCAGGGAGCACCCTGACATTAGCACAGATACCCAGGCAGCAGTCTTGGCCTGAGGTGACAAGACTTGCAAAGAGCTTTAACAGATAATCCTTCTCCTCCCTTTCTGCTCCATCCCCCTTTTTGCACAAAAACCCCTGCTCATCTGAAGCCTGTCTAGAGAATTGCAGGGAACAAACTATTTTTATTTCAGCTGCATCCTAATAATGGGCAGGGACAACGACTCCTGCTGAATGAACAGGAAGGAAAGGAGGTTTGGCGCATGGCATTATCCCAAAGCATTTCTGGGTTCTGCTGTTAACCTCTTGATAGCTGTATTATAACAGCCATCTCCTCTTCCAGTCTGCACAGACCCTTCTTGCTCACCCAGATCTCTCACGGTTTCACACAGACCTGCGATTTCCAGTGCCACAAGGTCTGAGAGTCTTCACTCAGTCATTTTGCAGATAAGTCTTAATGGGCTTTTGGCAGAGGCGCATCCCTGCAGCTCCTCAAAGGCGGTTATTGCTCCAGGGCAAGAACACATGCAGGTGTGCTACAGCCAGCTAGATGGGTATCTGGAAGAAAGCAGGAATGTTGAAATCTCTGGAAATGTGCCCCTGTACTTTGTGCCAGTATGCCAATACGGAGTTTCTTTCCCTAATGGGTCTTAGGGTGAGCTGTAATGAAAGCTGGGCTCAGTTTACACCCACTGGAGTTTATGGAGCTGCTACATTAAAAGAAACCCCAACCAGAAATTAGAAGGTGGAGACAGATTTGTTAGGAAGCTCCCAGTAAAGATCTCATTCCTCTTTGAAAGCCTCTGGGAGCTCTCCCTGCAAGGCTGATGGACCTGAATGAAACAGGGAAATGCATCTGCAAATTCTTGCCCAGAAGGTCTCTAAATCCTGCCTGAAAGGTGAGATATGTGGTCATCAGTAACTCGTGTTGCAGGAGCCTGTGGGTTTGGCTTTTTTTCCCCACATTTAGTGGCGGTATTAAAGCCATTTTTTCACAAAGGCAGCAGCAAAGGAAAAAAAAAATAAAAATTATACAGGCTAGTTTCACAATCAGATTTCAAGTCAGTGAAAGCAAACGCTACCATTAATGCCGTTTGGAACTTCCTGGTTAACTTTGTGTTATCAGAGAATAGCGAGGAAGGTCACCTCTTGTGTAGGTAGGATATATGTGATACAGCCACAGCTTACAACTGCAGGGTGATACACCCGATCACTTGGCTACAAAGGCAGCAGTGCTGCTGGTTTGTGTCGCTTGCAGTAGCACCAAGTTTGGGATGTGTCGAATGATGACTCATTAGCCATAGGAGCCCTTCTCCTGCATACAACACATTTGTTTCATTACAGGAACTAAAATGCAGCTAGCAATGCTCAGTAGATCTAAAAATACTATCAGATTTTGGGATGCATATGTGGTCCCACTGCACAGAATAGAAGAAATCTTTTCTTTCTCTTCAGAAAGTTTGTATTCATGATTTGAAGAATGCCTATTATTTCATCCCAGTGAATAAATACTTTGTTTCCTGGCAGATCACAGATATTTCAGGGTAGATTTCTTTCTGTATTGTTTGAGAAATTGTGGTTATAGACCACCAGCATTCATTGGCCATTTACCAAGTAGACTTTCATGGCCATTTGGCAAAGATGTTGGGAAAAATAAATGGAGTTTGCTGCTATTGGAAAAATCCTACTCCATTCTATTAAGTGCAGATAGCACATGAAAATAGATGGCAATAAATACAATATGTGGGTGAATTAAAGCTGATCTAAAAGGACCTGGGAGTTTAGAAAAAAAAAACCAACACTAAAAAAAAAACCTTGAGAATTTTGTAGCTTTTTCAGGCTTAAAATATTTGAGATAGGCCAAAAATAAGGTAACTGTACACTTGGTGCTTTTCAGGAGCCATTGGAAATTTAAACTAGAAATCTACTGGGGAGAAAGTGAAAAAAAACCCCAAACCATAGAAAACAGTTCATATCTTGTAATTTTCTTAATATAAGGTCATAAGTAGTTGTCATCCAGTTTAACCATTCTGGCTGAAAGTAAATCACGTGCCTCTTTCTCTGGTCTGGAAATAGTGTGTAGGGAAACCTGTTGCTCCTCTGTTCATGGAACAACGAATCTCCCTCATTAAACACTGAATCTCAGTTTTGAGATGGGAAGAACAGTAGTGTTCCTCCAAATGCAAGATGCCCAAGGCAATACTATTGCAATGTTAGCATGAGCCACTGGAACGCCAGTTAAATTTCAACCTGATTTGTACCACAAAACCAGTATTTTTGAGTCATCAAGGCAGAAGACCAGGGTCAAAAATCTCCTGTCAATTGGTACTGGTAATGTATAGCTTTGGGAAATTTTGGTAATCTCTGAAGGTAGCTAAATCAGAATCTTGGTGATAGGAACGCGAGGGGTGAAGACCTTAGTTAAACTCTGCAGGTGATTAACTTAATTTGTGACAAATTCTTGTGTCAGGGCTGGGAGAAATTCAGTACTATATGAAGTTGTTGGCTCTTACTTTAATACAGGAGATGAGTCGTTATATCTGTTCTGGCATTGAATAGACATAATCCTGAGAATTGCAGTTAACTAATCAAGGAAGGATTTTCTTGTTGCTCTTGATGACGTACCTGTATGAAACTTGAACTAGCCTGTTACCACTGTCCGCCTGTTTGAAAAAGCAGGTGACTATGGGTGGGGAGTTAAAAAGAAAGTCTAACAGGTTGCTGACACGGCATTTTCAGATCACTTCCTCAAGCCTATTAATTTTAACTCCTGGATTTTGTAATACAGCCCACAGAAACCACACAATTTATCACCCTTGCCTCTTAATATTATTGCACATGAAAAAAAGCCCTATGAAAATTATCTAAGTGTGATACAATTCGTCCAAGCAGAGAAGCTGATAGTCTCTGATCCGATGGCTGCAGAAGCACTTATACCCTGAATTGCCATTTGAACATGTTCACTCAGTGTCCTGGAAATAGATAGCATATGAAATAGATAGCATATGAAGGAATCAGCTTCTACAAAGCTAAGAATGATGTTCTCTGTATAAACAAGTGATCATTTCAGATCATCGCTCCCTGAGCTTTTCTCCTAATGTATGTGAACAGCAGTGTCCCAAGACTCCAGTGTCTTTGGCTTGTTCGTCACAGATCTGGTTGAAGATACCATCTTTGCCAGTTGCACTTTGTTCAAAGAGAAGAAATAAAGCTCTTTTCAGGCACAGAGAGCCAGAGTCAGTGAAATAGCTGTACAAAACAGCTCATATCATGGCTAGAGGTGGGTGGGTAATGCTCAAATTAGACAATTGTCTTGGTTATTTGTTATGGGGCAGAAAAGGAAATGTTGAATCCTTTGAAATGGAAGTTTTTGGTGGGAATGTTTGGAAATTTCTCATCAAAGCAAGAAAGTGACATTCTTGTCAGATGTTTCTGCTTTCACAGCTATAGGTCTTTTAGTTTTCCTGTGTGCTTTGGCAGGAGATGCTGCAGGTGATCACTCAGTGGTTACAGCCTTCACTTGGGGCATAGGGAAGTTTGGACTGGGATGGCCAGAGACTGGGTCTAGAGCTAGAAATTCTCAGTGAATAATGTCTCTGGAAACTGGCACTCAGTGACAGCAGAGTCCTTTTCTGTTTCACTCCGAGTAAAACTGAAGGGAGAGGAATTATTCTTTAAAAATACCCTATTTGAATTTTGGGGAAATGCAGCTGGACTATCAGGTTTACAGGTTCTATACAGGAGTATAGTCTTCCTTACAGTAATCACTCTAAAGACCTTTCCTCAGACACATATTTACAATTTATTGCAGTCAGCCAGTACACCTGTTATAAAGATAGGTACTAGAATTAAAATTCCTATCTGGGTTATTATCTGATAAAACATTTCTTGGTTCAATAAATGGAATTACAATTACTTTCTCTTTGTTTGTCAGCTGATTGCAGGCTGAGGAGATAGTGAGCAGCAGGAAGAAGTTTGAACTGTGAACTTTTGCTTCATTGCATTGAATAAGCTTTTATTGACTAGTTTGAACCTTTCCCCTCCCCCTGAGTTACAAGCTGGGTGATGTGCATTACTCCATATAAGCATAATGTTTAGGAGTACTCTTGTATTCGTGTGTCTTAACAGTGGACCTCCATCTGCCAAGCCACAGTGGATAATGCAGCTGGTACCTCTGCCAGGCTGCGTAGGAACAGCCCTTTTGTTTGAGCTTCTCTCTAGAATCAGGTAAACATGGCCTGATCATTAATATCTAAATAGTAAGTTACAACTACCCCTGCAGAAAGGAGATGTTTGCATTTCAAAATGGCATTGAGAAGTCATGTGTTTACACCTACAATGAGCTGTTTCATGAGTCATTGCTTTATGTCTAAGATGAGAAGCTTCTCTTAAGACTATTTGCACTTAGCAAAACCCTCTAACATCTTGTAGAGAAAAAAATATTGTTGTCTTCATATGAACTTCAGGACAGAACTGCTGTAGAAATATTTGTGATGTGAACATTAGGCCTTATTTTAAATGCCTCCTGTGAAACATGGCACTTGCTGTTAATTGAGAGATATGCCTCTTTGCTCAGGAGGCTCCTACAAGATTGGGTGCCATACACAGGCACCTGAGGACAAATGGAGCTGTTAAAATGCTTAAACCTGGACCAGGTATCAGTTCATGGTAATGTCAAACAGTCAAATGACATTTGTTGCTTTCTAAAGTTCACTGACCCAGTTTCACATTTGTGAAGGTGATGAGGAAGATACATCTCATTTGAATTTCAATTGCAGATTCAGTGTTTGAAGAAGTAATTTCAGGAGTGGTGGTGGGAGATGAACAGACTGTGTAGCATCAGGAAGGAGGTACAGGACCTCCACAGGGTCTTTTTTTGACATCTTGTAGAGGCAAAAATCCAAACCACACAGTGCAGAGTAAAGTGAATGGGCTGCATCAAAACCAGTGTGATCAGCAGGTGGTGATACTGCCCCCCTATTTTGCTCTCATGATACCCCACCTGCAGTGCTGCTTCCAGCTCTGGGGCCCCCAACACAAGAAGAACAGGGATATGTTGGAGCACATCCGGAGGAGGGCCATAAAAATGATTAGAGGGCTGGAGCACCTCTGCTATGGAGACAAGCTGAGGGAGCTGGACTTGTTTGGACTGAAGAAGAGAAGGCTCTGGGGAGACCTTTCAACAGTCTTCCAGTACCTAAAGAGGCCTGCAAGAAATCTGAAGATGGAGTTTTTACAAGGGCAGGTAGTGACCCAACAAGGGGGAATGGATTTAAACTGACAAAGGGGAGATTTAGATTAGATATTAGGAAGAAGTGCCTCTTTGTGAGGGTTTTGAGACACTGGCACAGGCTGCCCAGAGAAGCTGTGACTGCACCATTGAACACTGCTGGCCGTGTTCAAGTCCAGGTTGGGTGGGCCTTTGAGCAATTTGCTGCAGTGGAAATTGTCCCTGCCCATGGCAGGGGGTTGGAACTGGTTGAGTTTTAAGGTTCCTTCCAATCCAAACCATTTTATGATTCTGTGATTCTGTGATGTCTGACTCATCTTTTTCTTACAGCTGCAGTAGCAAGGCTCTGATGAAAGCCAGATGCAGACAACATGGCCAAATATTCAACAAAGTTGTTCTTCCTCAAGATCCTTCCTTCACTCCCCAGAAACAGCATGGTTGGTTGCAAATTGCACTGCTTCCATGGGAGCAGTGCTGGATTACCAGTGGTGCAGCTGAACCAATCCCCAGCTTCGGAAGCTGTGCTTTATCTGTGTTGTTGCATTTGCAGCTAACTTGGGCTCATAGCCCTCATCCCGAATTAGGACTTTCATGAGAGACTTTTATATGTTACTACTTTATCAGAGCCGCTTTGATCTGAAAGTCTTGGGGAAGGAAATGTATAAGCAGAAAATAACCCTTAGCTCTGGTGCTCGTTACTGGGTGATTTTGTAACTGAGGACAGTTTAAAGTTTCTTCTATTTTTCAAAACATTTCTTTAAAAATCAAGGCCTGCGTTTTGAAAGATAGTGGCTTGCTTTTCTCCAGAACTTGTGACTCCTGTTGAAGTATTACATATGTAAAATTGTTTAAATATCCCAAAGAAATGGTGGTTGCTCTATGCGGACAAACGGATATTTTCCACTGGTGATTAAAGAGCTTTAATTCTGTTAACCTGCTTGTCTACAGCAGTACTCACAATTCAAGGAAAAGGAGATAATAGCTAGGGGGCTAGGGTGTATTTGACATTGTGGTTACGTGTGTGGTCACGGCAGACAATCCTCAGAATTTTTACAAAGTTGCAAGTTGTTTATAGGATCTAAGCCAAGCAAATGCATCTTCATCTACCAACTAGGAAGCATACATGCAGAAAAATGCACTTCCACCTTCCTTGTCCTTTACAGGGACATATTCACATCTTAGAGCAGTAGAAATAAATGACACAAACAGCTGCCACCACACTAACTTCTGCATTTGTACATGCAAACAGTTACCATGTGTGGAAGGAACAGTCATATTTGTAAATGGAGTTTGCTTTGCAGATATTTCTCATGTCTTAGATGCCATCACTGCATTTACAACATAACTGAAATAAAGGTTACAGAACTTCTTAGGCATGTGTGATTATGAATATTTGTGAGTTTCTGTCTTTGCTCCTTGAAAACTTATTCTGTGGTTTATCTGCAGGTTTGTGTTTCGGCTTTTTTTTTTTTTCTTTTTTGTTTTTTTGTTTGTTTGGGGTATTTTTTTGGTGTTTGTTTTTTTTTTTTATTTCCTATTTTATGCATGAAAATGTGAGATTTGGGTTTTTTGAACATCTTCTCAGTAGTTCTATAACCAAAGATGTTTGTTACTATTTATCTTAGAAGATGCTCTTAGAAACAAAGGTGCTGCAGACAAATTAGATGAAAATTCTGTGAACTTCTGAAGGATAAAGAATAACTACAATATAGAATAAATGACAACTATTTATCTGATGTTTGTTTATATCCTTGAAGGAACGTGTGAGATTTCTGGTAAATTCAACTGTAGTTGTGCTGGGTGCAGTTTTATGACAAGCTTTTCCATGGTAAGCTAGCTGAGCTGAAGAGGTGTTTTCAGCACAAAGGGCAAGGCCTGTAATGGAACGAAAATAACTTTTCCCCATTACAGAATAGGAAAGGTCTTGGTTAGAAAATTCAGCTGTGAATTTTAGGTACCATAGGTCATGCCTATCACTTACCTGCAACTCCTTCCCGCCCTCTGTGTTAGTGGGTGTATAATCATAATGGGATGTTTGCTCAGCCAAAGCAGCAAATAGGAAGGAGATATTTTGCATATTTGAATGGAGTCCAGATTTACATTTCTATCCCTCTGCATCTGAGGAGGGTGCTTGTGAATTGTATTTGACCCAAACAAGCTGTTAGTTTTGTTACTAGGTGTTTTTTCTTCAGTCAATCAGGTACAATACCTATACTGTGAAACATCCATTAAAACATAGGTTTTAATTCCCTACTCTCCACCCCTTGCTTGATAGCATTGTGTCCCTGTCTGGCTAGACAGTGTGAGTCAGATCATTACCTTCCAGGGCAGAATTGCCTTGGAGGGAAAACATTCCACAGAAAATAATAGGATGCTTTGACTGAGGCACTATTTCATCTTTTTCCTTAAAATATGAAGTATCTTCCTGAATGAATGACCCTTTATGGTAAAAGTGCAGCCTGCTCTCTTGGCCCTGGGATGTTCGAAAGCATGTTTGGTATTAAGAGGTATCTGGAAAATCATATTTTCCCTTTAATCTCTAATAAATGATGAGTCTGAACACAATGTGTGTTTACTTCCTGCTCACTCCTGAAAGGGGCATGAAAAAAAGGATTAACCAGACAGCCTGGTGCTGTCTATGATACTTCCTTTCCTTCTACAGATAGCTGATGGAAAATTCCTATTCCATTCAATCAGAAAGGGCCTTTCAGTTGTTTTGTGTACCTGTTCCACCAAATTCGATAATCAGTTACAGTCCCATAAGTTGGTAGGGGTCTTCAAACAAAAAAATAATCTGCTAAATTCCATGAAACTTGTAGGAAGTGTTTGTAATGTGGCTTGGTTCTGTTTCATTGCATAAGGTGATCTTCAGAGCTGTTACTCAGAGAGGATTCCCATCCCACAAAGAGGAATTAATTAGACATGGATGACAGCAAGAAGGACATGATTTCTGGTTCAGACATTAAACAGAAGATGGAGGGGTAGGGTCTTCTTCTGCTCACTGTATCTGAAACTGCTTTCTGGATGGAGGCTACTTCTCCAGTCTTGTTCCCAGTGCTACTGCTTACAAAGTCTACATAAGTAGTAGCACTGACAGTGATTTTTTCTGGAGAGACAATTCATTCTGCTCCAAGAGAAAGACAAAGGTCCCACTGACTAATGGGAAGGCAGCAGCAGCAACACTTTCTGGGCACTGGGGATCTTGCAAGGGAATAACTTCAGAGGTTGCTTAGCTGGGCTTTTGGTGTGAAGCTGGAAGTCTGGTTTCACCCAGAGGTGTGCAGATGTCTTGCGTGAGAAAAAACCCGTGTGGGTGTGAAGCAATAGAGAACGTGTATTAAAGACGTGACTTTATGGTGTGAGAGAGAGCTAGATTGATTGGGGGGTCGTGTCCCACTTCTGTCATTAGTGTTGTGTGAGAGTAAAGCTGCATGAAAAGTTACATGTTAGGACTCCTCTGCATCTAGAACATGAAGCAGTAATCAAATTCACCACATGAATTGATTCTGATGAAAGTGTAATTAACCAAAGGTGCTGCAAATCAGGTTTTAGTTTGTTGTGCTTAGTCATAACAGTATTTGTTTTCTGTTATTTAGGTAAGTTGATTTTTTTGAGTCTTTCAGGACAGGAAAGCCTAAGTTAACTTTAATGCTGATAAAAATTAAGTTACAATACACTGCAGAATTTTTTTGTGCGGGAGCACATGCAGAAGCCTGACTCAGACTAGAAGGAGTGGCTCCTCTTAGAGGTGGTATGTGAATTTCAGAAGGAAGTTTTTGTGACCTGGCTTTCTCTAGTTGCCTGAAAACTCCCAATCTACTCTTAATTAGGTGACTAATGGTGTAAGCATTTAAAAGTGTAAGATGGGACCAGAAGAAGAGGCTTTTCAAGTGCATTTTAACATTACTTCTGTTGGCACAAGTGAAAAATACAGATAGGTATATCTACATTTTGCACAACTTTCTGTTTGTCTTACAGAAGCCCGTAATTCATTTTAAATATAACTAAAAGAATTCTATGTGTTTTCTATGACTGTCCAATTACAAATCTTACACCAATAGTATCAAAGATCTTTAGTGACTTTAGTAATTGGACTTAGAATGTTCTCAACAGTATATTTAGAAATCCACTTTAACATGTAAGTCTGCAACTGAGCACACAAAAAGATGAAATAAGTTGCACATCTATGCAAGTGGACTAACTGCATACATATATATAAGTGGAAAGCTGAAAGTAAATCTATCTCTGGGCAAAAACGTGAGGCAGCATGAATGCTACCTTAGTTTGTAAGCTCTCACTGCACTTTGGTCTGAATCACACCCATCAGCCTTTGTATTCAGTCTCAATCTTTTACACTGCACAGACACTGCAAAACTAACTAGAGTTTGATTCATCTTTGAAACAAAAATCTTCCAAGGCAAATCTTTTCTCATAATATGAAATAGCCTTGCGATAAAGGGTGTTCTACTTAGACTTGGGACTGTAGTAGTGTTCTGGTGATTAGTACAAGGTCTAAAAACATCATGGTAGTGAGCGTGTAGATTCCTTTCAGTCATTCAATGCCTGCTAAATTGGCACAGTTTCACCACCAGCCTTGCCGCTCCCCTTCCCCAGCTCTGCCCTGCACACACAATCTTAATAGCACTGCTAGGGTTATTTTCCATTTTATTCACAGAGGTGAGTGCTAACAGAGAACGGACCTGCAATGAGAAAGCTTATGGGAGCAGCTTGCTCATACCCACCATATGGAAAGCAGACCACTCTAACAGGCACTAACAAACACCTCAGTCCTGCACAAAGTTCCAGTGTTGAATTCGCAGTTATCCTCAAGGGCCAGTGTCTATTTGAAAGAGGAAGAAAATGCCTCAGTGTCTTTTTTTAATTTACATAATGAAAAAAAAAAAAGAGCTGCAGTGAATGCTGACAGATTTTAATTTGCTGAGTTATTTTCTTAAACTTATGCTCTTGGATTTAATCATACAGTAAAATCAGCAGAAATAGATACGATTATTTATACACACAAGCATACAGTCTGGGTGGTAACTTCTCAGAAAGTCTTAAAGAAAAAATGCTGTCTCTCCCATCATCGTAAAATGAAAAAGCAGAAGAATATAGGGAAAGTGAAATGATCTGTCTCTAAATCACATATTTGGAAAATTATGATGAAACATTTAAAAAAAAAAAAAAGAAGATGAGTAGGAGATGACTTGTTGCAATCTGTCACGTTTTCCTTTTCTTATGAATAATCTAATCGTTCTAAATTTATTCAGGACTCACATGCTTTTGATTTTATCCCATGACCTAATGAAAACTGTCAGTCTCTCGCCCACGCATGGACTGAATGCCTCCTTTCAGAATTTCCTAATATACCCTGGATATGTCCTGCCAGAAAGGTACTGGGGAACCTCCCCTTCTGTGTCATAACAGGGTAAAAAGCTACTTCACTCTCTGCAGCAAAGCTGTAAGACTGTCTAATTTGTACAACCCTAGAAGAACTTATTTTATCTATTAAAGACTTAAGTATATCCTCACTAAAGAAAGTTTATATGTACTAGACTTCAGTTTATATGTACTAGACAGGTTCAACATATTTTCCACTAATTTTGATAGAGACTACAAGACCCTGTTTTTTCCTATCCTTCGTTTTCAGAACACATCTAATATCTTCTGGGCATTGTCATTTTGCTCTGACCAGGGCTAGTTAAGAGATCTTGGGTGAGCTCTGGCAAGTACACACCAAGCTGGCATGCAATCTGAAGGGTCCTCTCACCTGTGTTTCATGGGGGTAGGGGAAAGGCTGGGATCCTCCCATCCTAACACATGTCATGGGCCTATTCTTTATGGAGGAAGAGGCTTATGATTGTGCTTTGTTTCAAGAGCAAATATGAGCTTGCTTTCATGGAGCTCATAGTGGCTGCTCACACAGGATTCATCAGGGGTTCACCAGTGCCTCAGAGGATTGAAAGACTTCAGGATGGGAGTAAAAATTTCAACATCTATTGGCAAAGATTAAATGATAAATAGCTTGACATAAAGCAGCTGAATCCAAGGAGCAATGATGGTCAGATGAAAAAAGGCAGTGCCTGAAAGCAGGGGTTAAGCTTTTGAAGTCAACCAGCTTTGACTTTTCTTGAGACTTACAAACAACTGAGGATAGTATGTGAGCATAACATCTTTTTGCAAGAAAGGAGGAAGCCAGCAAAAACTTAGTAAGTAATTTCTAATAGGCAATCAAAAAGCTGGCCAATGACAGACCAAAAAGAACAGATGAGCGTGACTAATATCCGCCACATGAGAGCCCTGGTATAAATAGGTAACTTCTATCCAGCCCATAGACAGTGGTGTCCATTTACTGTCTCATTCTAGGTGACTACAGTAATGATTGGCAGCATATATTTAATTATTTGCTGTCCTGTAATCTATGAAATAGCAGGGAATACAAAACCACTGTCAAGAGCAGCGTAGCTCAGCTGTACAAAGCCCCTTCCCTGCCTGCTTGTATCAAAGAAATGTCTGCCCCATGACTTCCCAAGACCACAGCTGCAAGCCTAGTGGGGTTCTCTAACCACTAGCTAATCTCTAACCTAGTGGGGTTTTTCCTAACCAAGGCTGGAAGGAGGAACAGCAGAAGCAGAACAGAGGCTCTTCTGGAGTATGTCTGTACAGCAGTATGCTGCTTCATTGTGTGAGGTTATTTTCCTTCCTGAGAAGCACAGGGGCTCTGAGACTCAGTGTCAATTACCAGCTTCTCCAAAGCTGGGATAATTGACAGCTGAGCCAATGAAGAGCAGTATCACAGACTAGTTTTTACTGGCACACTTGCTGCATAGCCTCAATACCACTAAGCATGGCTGCAGTTATTAAGCGTGGGGCAGAAGCTCATGGCTGGAGACTGTGCCTACTCCTCAGTTACATGCTCTCCTAATCTCACATAGGAGATTACTATGTATTTGCGAGTAGAGAAGACAGAATTTCTGTTGCTGATCATCTGAAGATGGGTAGGTGTACTTCTGTTATCTAAAATACCTTGTGGTTTCATGCTCAATAGAGAAGTCAGGGTGCTTGCCAGAGATACTGTCAGTTAAGAGGTTAATATATTTTTTGCCACCTATTTCCTGATGTCAGATGGAATAAAATCTTATAATAGTTTTTCTGCACTGGGACAGATAAAAGAATGGACCTTTCCCATGGTCAAGGAGGAGCTATGGAGATGTATTAAGATGCCAAAGAATACAGAAAACAACAAAGGGGTGGCAGCTAGAGACTGCAGTCTTGTGTTCGCAACGGATATATGCCTTTCTGACTGCAAGAAGACAGTAGTCTAATGATATAGGAGAAAGAAGGCAATAGTTCATTTCATGCTCCACGTGCTTCATGTGTTGACCGCTCAGTGACTGCTGTATGGCCAAGAGCTTGTTGGTTCTCAGCCTTAGACTCTGTTCTGCAATGTCGTTATTACCTTCAGAAAGGCAAGATGTACTGCCTTTAAAATGTATTAGTTATTCTCATAATACTTGATAACGAAAAGGGTCCATTACAGACTACATTTTACATTTAAAATTTACATTTACTGTTTTGGCAATTACTTCACAAAATGAGCTTGACTGCATGAGAAACAAAGTATTTTTAAGGGTAAGCCTTGCAAAACTGAACCAGGAGATGGTTGAGTGAAGATGAATTCTTTCTTCTATATGTAGAAACATGACAAACTCCAGCATTGATTAGAGCGATGAATCAATTTGTTTACAAGTTTGTTTTGCAATAAATGCAGTACACAGCTGAGTACAGGAAGGAATGCTGTGCAGTTTATGTCAATGGATAAATTTGCACCCTGATGATTTAAGAAGTTTTCTCTACGGCGCTGTTCTAGCCCATTCTTGTCAAAGGGAGTTTATAATTGATTTCACAAGTCATGAAATGAAGATGGCTGTTAAACACTCTCGCTCTGAGAAACTGGATTTTGCCTGCTCTTACATTATATAGGGAAACCCATTTGTAGGTTTGATCAGTGAGACATGTTAGTGGAGACAAATAAGACATGTTAGATGAGCTAAGGGAACAAGCCTTATATCTAAGTGTATGGTGCAAAAATTCAGTGTGATTTAAGCTTGATGGCTTAAATGAGTTTTGCATAGGACTGTAAAACTGATAAAAACCAAGTGGAGAGCTAAGCTAGAGCAAGTCAGTAATTCAGGAGCTTTTGGCTACTGAATCTGCACTTGGTTTGCCAGTGTTTTGTGCCTCAACTCTGTGAGAAAAAAATAAAATCAGATGTACAGGACGGTATTATAAAACACAGATAAGCCTCACTTTCTCCTAGGCATGCAATGTTCACATTCATTTTAAAGTCAACCTCCATCCTGGAGAGTGTCTCCTCTTTGTTTGGAAAGGATCATTTAAGAACTGTTGTGGGAGTTACAAGACTTGGGCTCAGCTCTTCACTTTGCTTTAGACATCCTTGTAAGCTTCTGCGCTTCTTCTTTCTCATATCCAAAAGGTGGAGACCATACTATATCCTCATTTTGATGGATAGTCTGAGGATAAACAAATCAGGTTGCACTGGTCTTCTGTGGTATGAAAACAGAAATGTACTCAAACCTGAGAATAATTCAGTCGCATTTCACAGCAATTTTTATGACAAAAAATCCCCTCTTCTCCAGATGAAGGCTGTATTATTATTGTTATTATTGCTGTTATTTTTTACATTTGATCGATTGAAATTATTCCTTTCTAGTGATTAAAGTTACTATAAAGTTTTCTGGCAGTATTTGTTCAGTTTTGTTCACCTTGTAAACTACTGGCAATATTTGATTGTTGTCTAGATTTAGAATTTAGAGTACCTATTAAATGAATTTAACTAGATACATTGACTTCCTGATTGATAAGCAATGGCTTTATAAGCATTCTTTTCATACTTCTCAGTTGCCAAATAAAACACTGTGGTTAGAAGAGGAAAATTTCAGGAATGTATTTGCAAAAAGAAACTACTTTTTCTGTTTTGTTGACCGGAATAACAAGTCATCAGTCCCATCCATAGCACATCTTATTCTAAAAATAAAATAAAGTTTTTAAAATCTCAGCTTGATAACACAAAAGAAATCAGAAAAACCACAGAAATTTTCAGTATTTGACTCAAGATGTCCTTTAGCTGAGTTAAAGAATAGACAATTATTTAGGTGTGTCTCATATGTCTATTTTATTGATCTGTCCATCTGTCCTACTGTTAAAATACAGGTAGACGTGTGCTTTTGGGACTCATGTGCTTCCATCACAAGTATTTAGTAACAACACATGCTAAAGCACTAAGATTTTGCCTTTGATAGTCTTTCAAACTTCAGTGCTCTAAAAAAGAAGACATCTCAGCAGGTAAGGATCACATTGTATTATGCATAATGTATTTTTCTTCTCTAGACTCAATAAGATGGCTTTCTACCAGTTTCAAAAACAAAGGAACTTCACAAGTCAAGCTCATAATTTCTTTCATAGGAGCCTGCCAGGCGAAGTGGTAAATCCAGCAGTGTATACACAGATCACATTGCTATCACCACATTAAGTGACTCCAAGAGGTCTTACCTCAGCCACATTCCTGCAAAATCTCTAGTTTAAGTAATCATCAAAAGAAAAAAAACATCTCTAGTGTACAGTGACCCTTTAACCCTATTCAGTCATTCAGCTCCCATTAGAGGAGCTTGTTTACCAGTTACTTGACCAAACCATAACCATTTCAGGTTTAATATTCCTTTATAGGTTATTGCACCCAGAGGATCAGGCTCACTTCTCACTGGAAATATTGGTCATCAAGCCACCCATTCCCATAGGCATACTACCTGTATAGGCATACCTGTAAGGGTGGTGAGGCACTGGAATGGGTTGCCCAAGGAAGCTGTGAATGCTCCATCCCTGGTGGTGTTCAAGGCCAGGTTGGGCAGAGCCTTGGGTGGTATGGTTTAGTGTGATATGAACCTGCCCATAGCAGGGGTGTTGAAACTAGGTGCTCTTAAGGTCCTTTCCAACCCAAACTATTCTATGATTCTATGATTCTACTAGCACAGCTCATGCAAGTGAAACATTAAGCCAATTAGCAACATGCAGTCCCATGGGACCAGATGTGATTAACCCAAGGGTGTGGAAAGAGCTGGCCAATGTCATTGCAAACCTTGCTCTTTAGCATCTTCAGCTCAAACAACTTTATCACCTTTGATTAGTTTGACTCCTGATGGTGACGGAAAGGCAGATGTTGCATGCACCCTCAAGAAGGGCAA
Source organism: Psittacus erithacus (assembly GCA_009867235.2). Classification (NCBI taxonomy): domain Eukaryota; kingdom Metazoa; phylum Chordata; class Aves; order Psittaciformes; family Psittacidae; genus Psittacus; species Psittacus erithacus. Next base: position 49,265 of record WYDI02010109.1, on the reverse strand, counting down.
GAAAGAGGATTCAGGGTTCTGCAGGCTGGTTTCCTGGACAGTTCGGTCCCTGGAAAAGTGATGGTGAAAATCCTTCTCGAAGCCACTTCCAGGCATGAAAATGACAACAACATACCATAGACAAATTCTGCCCAACCAACTTGATTGTTTTCTATCGTGTCATGAGTGGCTGTGTGGAAAAAGGGAGGGCGCCACATGCTGTGCACTTTAACTTTTGCAAGGTGCTTGCATGAGTTTGCCATGATCTCCTGTAACCTCCTTAAAGCCAGTGAGATATAGGCTGGCCATGTAGACACATATATGGATGGAAAACTGTCTGGACTGCTAAGTTCAAAGGTTGGTGATGGCGGCACGAGGTCCAGTGGGTGGCCAATTAGCAGTGGTATGGCAGGGGCACTGCTACAGTTTAATGCACTCATTAATGATGTGGATGATGGGTTGGACAGCACTCCTGCAGTATTTGAAGATGGCACCAAGCTGGGGCGCATGTTCAGTGTTGGAATGCAGGGCTACTGTTCAGACAGGACAGACTGGAGAAATTGGTTGATGGGCACCTCACAGAATTTGTTGATCAGAGGCCAGTGCAAAGCTGTGTCTCTTGGATGGACAAAGCCCTGTAGTAGGAGAGGCTGGCACCAACCAGCTGGGAGCAGCTATGCTGAACCCAGCACAGTATCGAAAGATCCTGGCGGACACAACATGGCCAGAAGACAGGAGTGCATTTATGCAGCAAAGCCGTCCCCACACTCAGGGCTGAACCAGCAAGGGGAAGGAATCCTTCCCAGATGCTCAGCACTGGTGAGACCACAACTGGTGTGCTCTTCCCTGGTTTGGGCTCCCAGCAGAGGACAAGTGCTGACATGTAGGAGTAAGTTCAGTGGAGGGTCCCTGTGATGGCTGGAATTGGAGCACAAGGAGGGCAAGGTGGAGGGCAATGGGCTGAGGAAGGGAAGAACTCACTGCTGTTGCACTGCCTGGTGGGAGGGTATAAAGAAGAGAAAGCCATTCTCAGCTCAGAGATGCACAGCAACAGGATGAGGGGTAATAGGCACATGCTGGAATGTAGGAAATCCCCATCAGGCACTAGGAAAAACTTCTGTCACATGAGGATGGTAACAATATTGAAACAAAGCCCAGGGTAGTAGTTGGAGATACTCAAGCCTCAAATGGCCAAAGTCCTGGAGCAACCTGATCTAACTGGACCTTCTTCAAGCAGGGAGTTGTAGCAGACAACCTAAATTATCCTGTAATTCCATTTTAATGGTGAATTGCTTCAGCTGAAGCTCAACTTATTTGGAGAATAAATTCAGAGAAAAATTAATTCTTTGATATAAGTTCCAACTAATAACAATAAATATACAAATGTTTTGTGAGAACTGCTTTAAGTATATCAGACCAAATAAATGTGATGATACTTTTAGGTACAGCAGCTTGCTCTGCAGTTGGGATGATGTTTTTTGCTAGAACAGTAGTTTTCTCTTCAGCTAACAGCCATGCTGCCCTGTAGGAAGAAACCAGGATCTGTGTCGCATAAAGATGCCTAGAGAATCTAGGCATCTTTTGAGAATGAAGCCAAGTGGGCAGAAGGTGATGCTGGATTTTTGCTTTTAATATAAATTACACCTGCTAAGAAAAGCAAGCTCACCTGCCCAGCTGAACAGAAAATCCCAAACCTCAGAATTCCACCCACGTCCCTGGTAACTATTTCAAGCCATGAATGTACACCAGCTACATAAGAAGGAACGATTAACAATTTCCTTATCAATATTTAGAGATTGTCTGAAATTCATCTACATTGGAGGAATGTACCACTCCCTTTTAGCGACCTGAAGTGAGGTCTCCAGAGTAGCAAAGTAATATAACTGAGGACGACAGAACGGATTCATGAAGCTTCACTCTGCTTTGCTTAGACTCAATGGGAAGGGCTGGCTAAGAGAAGATGCTTTGAGAAAATGCCCGCAGCTAGGTAAGGCTCGCACTGTCTCTTTTTGTTTGTAAGGGAAAGGAAGGATTTTTGAGTGGTTATGATGCAGAGAATAGCCTGAAGGAAAAGTGAATGAAAAGTTGTCATTGCAACAGCCATAGAGAGGAGATTTCTGTGGCTTCCTCAAGCAAGGTTTCACTAGCAATGAAGCAGGGATCAATTGGGCTTGCCCCTTCCCCAGCCTTTCAATGGCACTGGGAACAGATGTATGAACATCTCCTGGAGAAAAACCTGGAACTTGGTCTTCCTGTGTGATGGCTGTGACCACTGCTGTATATTAAAATTTATACTAGTTAGTGTATTCTTTCTTCCTTGTTTTTAAGGGATTAATGACTCACGCTGTATTTCCTGCTGTATCTGCACCCTATGGATATGTGTTGAGCATCTCAGCATGCTTATATCAATGGGCCTGTAGTTTAAGAACTGGTGCTGTGTGATGGCCACTGAGGTACTCAGCCCTGGCTCAGTGGTGCTGCTGTGCACAGAATCACAGACATGAAAAGAAGTATGCTGGTAAACACACAAGTCCAAGTCTTTCTTGCTTCAAAACCTTTAGATGTGGATCAGTGTATGCTTTTTCTCATTTCCTTTCACATGACATTACTCCATTATTCTTGTCTTCAAAAGTCATATATTGGCATAGTGCTGCATATTACTGTATAGTGCTAAAGGCACATCAGTCTCAAAATTATTTTAGCATAAATATTCTTCAGCAGCAAATGCTCTTGTCTGAAGCGGATGTCAGTGGTTCAGAAAAGGCATTGGGAGAACAAGTACATGTTTCCTGTCACATCCTAGCAACTCACCTTTATTATAGTTTGGAAGAGAGGTTTCATTGTTAGATTTACAAGTGAAGATCTGCTTTTTCAGCTTAGTGCCTGTTCTCACCTTGATCTTATGCAGCAGTTTCAAGATGTGCTTTCATGGCCTTTGCTGAACTCTCCAGACTGATTTCACAATGATACAACATCTCCTTCTCCTATTTAAGTTTTTTTGTCTTGCCACAGAAAGCTATCCGGATGTGAAGCAATTGAAAAAAACCCCACCCCAAAACACACCCTGCATTGAAGGAAACTGGTAACCCTAAGTGAAACACCATTCTTTAAGACCAAGCTATGCCAAGGGAGATGATCATCTGTCCCATTTCTGCAAAGGGAGGAACTTCATGCACAGTTGATTTGAGGTTTTGGAAGGACTTTGAATGAAAGCAAGTGATGCTGTTGACTCACTGGCTGTTCCCTCCAGATGGGGCCTCTTTCCCCCGCCTCACGGGCTGGCTGGCTTCCCCATCTCCGCAGTGGGATGCCAGGAAAGCAAGCGCTTTCTGTGCCTCTGCAGGATTTCCACCTGACCCTGGCTGATGCAGTCATGACACGACAAGAAAGCAACCTCCAACCCTGTTGCCTGGCTGCACCCTTTTAAAGGAATTTGCTGCATGCTCCTATATAGCTGCAGATTGTACAACCGCTGGCTTTGATGGTTGAATCACAGCAGACTATGCAAAAAACAAGGGTGGCAACCTCAGTGAAACTCCCAAGTCTTTCAGCTCCTGAGTGACTTCTAACCATTTGAAAACTCATATGGTTCCCTGCAGCTTTCCTCCTTGCAGGTCCTTTTGTCTGACGCCACTTGGGCTGAGAGAGATTGGGAATTACGGCATGCCATCAGAAACATTGCAGCACTGCAGAGCAGCCAAGTGGATCTAAGCAAAATAAAACTTGTGTGGACAGCTGTAACAGCACTTGCATATACATGCTCCTTAACATGCACTTTGCAAATCCGGAGTGGAGGATGTATGTGCAGCCTAACAAATCTAAAAGCAGTGGATGGCAGGCCAGGTCACGTTGCACTTTAGAAGAGCGGTGGAGATACAAGCAAAGCCTTGAAGCTCAAGCAGCAATTCCACTGAGAAACTGCTGGAGGGGGCAATTCCATGTCCCTTTTCCAACTCAAGCTGTCATTAATTTCATCTTTCCACCAAAAACATTTTAGCTATATTTCGTATATGGAAGATCACACATTGGTCTGTTTCTCCTCCTGCTGGCTACCAATTAAATTACTGCTAATATTGAGATATCACAGCACAGGGTTAAAACAATTTGAACAAATTAGAGATCTGGTTGTCTGAAGTACAACTGAGAAATACTGAAATATACTTTCAGTGAATATTTAACAACTTTTTCTTTGCAAAGAAGATTAAGGCAGAGACAAAATGATACAGCTGAGATTTTTCTTTTTGAACACTTACTGAACAGCCCTTGTGAAAAGAGATAATAATAACAGTAATAATAACGGTATGGATGATAACAACAGCAACAATAATAATAATGTAATTTAAATTTCTGCAGGCAAAACACTCCTGTCAGAGAAATGAAGGACATTTTGCAGGGTAGCCTTTGTTACTGCAAAAAGGAAAGAGCTTGTTGGTCACAGTAGTCAGGAGACCCATGTTTTTATTTCCAGCTGAGCTGCACATTTCCTGTGTGACTTTGCAACTCCCCCATACCTCTGTTTTCCATTTGTAATGTTAGCTAACAAATATCTTGGTGAAACAAGGCTGATCATCTGCTTGCAGAAACAAGACATGCAGTGTTTCCAAGGGGATCCATTGATCCTCACTTGTGCTGTGGGAGGAGGAGTGTGTCACTCTCTTTTTTACCTAATTTGGGAGGCTGCATTGGGAGAGTGTGTTCTTTCTGTCTCTCTCAGGGGGCGGCTAAGGAAACCCAGAGGAGGGAGAAGGTGTCACAAATTGCTTTCGAGGAGTGGGAGGTGATGGAAGGAAGCAGTCTCCAAGCCCCTGAAACTGAAAATTACTGGGTCCTTCCTAGCTCAGATTCCCTTTTTAGGCTCTTACTAAGACCCTTTTGCCTTTCCCTGGAAACAAGCATATTGCCTTTATGTCTTGTTTAGTTTGCTTCCTCTGAACTGCATTTTCAGGGATGACATCTTGATGTCCATACAGGCTTGTGAAAACCAATGCAAAATTCTACTCCATCAGCACAACATGCCTTCATTTTGATCAGGCAAAATCAGCTCACTCCTATATGAAGGCAAGGAAAAGACATCCTTTCAACTTCTCCATCTCAACAGATGCTCTCCCAGCTTCTAACCAGGGCGTGTGCCTGGCTGTACTGGTGTAATGCAGCAAACCTGGTGGGATGCCATGGATTTCACAGAACTGAAAACAGCTCAGAAAGTGTCTCCTGCAGCACGTTTGCATTCTGTGACATATATACCAAAGACAATATGGTGGCAGATTCCAAGTGACACTCAACAGAGGAAACACATGGCCAGCACACAGCTGGAGGCATCTAGACATAGGAAAGCCGGTGTCTCTCAGAGCCTCTGGGATTTATTTCCTTCTAAAGCAGGTTGAGTGGAAGTTGGAAAGTACATCCAGCATCTCACTGGGACCTGGCAGGGGTCCTTCCCATGCTCAGCAGCATGTGGTACCCTGTGGAGGTCCCGAGGCTAACTGGTGGGCACAGCAGCTGCCTGATTTAGGGAATGGCAGGCTTTCCTTGGTGCCTTGGAAACCAGGGGTGGTTTGCACAACCTGTGCTATCCCAGGAGAACAAAAGTCATTGCAAATAAAACCTAACCCTGCATGAATGCCCACCACCCCTCTACTAGTATTAGAGTTTGCATTCATGACTTTTCAAGAAAGGCAGGCAGAAAAAGCAGAAAAACTGGGTGAAGATGTCCAGCCCCTTCACAGCGACTCTTAGTTGTTTAAATCAACCTGGCAAGGAGAGGATTTTCTGCAATAATTCAGGAGTACAGGAAACAGATTAAGGAAGATGCAACCTGTAAGTTTATGTGTTTCTTCCTGTTAAGTAAGGATCATGTTTAGAAAACAATGAAGCTGAAGTTCTGCTTCACCTATTTTGAACCGTGCTCCTGCCGCAGGGATCAGATTGCGTCTCCTGCTGGAGGGCTCACCTGTGAAACCTGGTATCCTTCCCTGTGCCACCCATTCCAATACTTCACCATGTCTGCTCTCCACGACTTAGACAGTGGCACATGTGGAGCCTATGTCTTGCTGGTAAAACATGTAGCAAAGCTGGAAGCTGTAGTCTTTGGTGAGACCTCTTCTGCTCCAGGAGACACAGCCTCCAAAGTGCTCACGCTGACTGTGGGGTAAAACTGACCATGAGCAGTATATGGTGTTTTCAGAATAGTGCTGGGGGACAGGACTCTTTCCTTGGTCCCACATGTCCAACATGTAATGAAATGTGAGGTGGAAACACCCTGTAAATTAAGTGGTATTAAATGGTAGCTGTGGTATAAATATACATTGCTGGCCGGCACCTCTGTAGCTATTAAAATTCAAATGGTGATTTCAAGGGGAGGCAGCCCTAAGAAGTGCTTGAATGGAGGGATCTTAAACATTTTTGAAAGGTTTCATGCCAGGAGCAACATACAGAACTGAATAAGCAAATGCTTGCTTTGGGCTCCAGCTGCTACACTGTGAGAAACTTGCAAGCCAGCAGAGGCAAAGGGCTGGACCCCCAGCAGCCTGGGCCAAGTTTTTGGATACATGCATTTTTGTCAGTCCTGGGGGAGAAAGAGGAGCCCCTGGCAGATAGCTCATAGAAGGCAGTAGAATAGCCCATGCAGGAACACAATGGTTATACTGTTTCCCATAGACTAAAATAATGAATCATAGCTTCCCCTTGCTACTGTCATTCACATAACCTTTACAATAATTTATAATTAAATTAGTTGCCCTTTGGATAGGTGCACATGTTGGTTTTTTTTAAGGGTTGCTAAGGTAACTGATGATTTCCTTATTTCATCCTGTGTAAGGGGAAAATTTACTTCCTAGTGAGCCTGAACTCGAGTCTCAGTGAAAACAGATACTTCTTTATCAGGAGTTTCAGTGGTTCTGCTGATATCAGCAAAGGACTCTCAACCTATTTTATGGGGGATTGGTTATATTATTTCATTTTAATGGTAAAAGAAGAGCTAGTGTAACCCTTGTGGATTGTTTCATCTAAAATATAAGGGAGTGGAATTTTTAATTCAAATTTTTAAAAGGCTTTTACACTTTCTCATGAACTTTTACTCAGCCTGTTTGCTTTGCTATTTTCTCTCCTGCAGCTAGAAGTTACTGCTACGAGTACAAAAAAAAGAAGGCAAGAGAAGTCTGTGTGTACGGATGGTAGTGTGCTTCTGCTTGACCTGACCAATTCTCTCTTCTGAAGAGCAGATAAGATTTTATAAACAGCTGAAGAGAAAATTATTTCTTAACTCCCTCTGTCCTCTCCCACGTACACAGCATGAAGGCCAGAGAGCAGAGGGAAGCTACAACAGAAACTAGGCTGCATGTCTGTCCACTGTGGGAAACCTAATACACACCTTCAAATTAAACAGCAAATTCTCCAATGTCCTTGCCCTCTTCCGCTCCATAGCACATGACAAAAGGAAAGAAGCTCCAGCTTCTGAGAAAAAGAAATAAACATCAGCATACTAGCTCGAGTAGCCAGCTGATCCTGTAATCCCTGAGCCCCTGTGTGCTGTTTAGCAGCAGCCCTCTCCCCACACAGCATGCATACTGCGAGCAGCTTGCTCCCCTGCTTGTGGTATGAGCAAATGGACTAAGAGGGGCAGCAGTGCCTTGAGAGGAGGCCTGCGATGGGTAAAGGTGCAAAGTCCCAGATGGCCTTGTGCAGGGAATTTCCCTTCTCTCACTGAGACTCTCTTGTGCATTCTGCTCTAGCAATTTTATCCCCAAGTGATCTGGCTTTCCCTCAGCAGTGGGATGGAGAAAGTCAGCCACAGACACTGCTCCACTTCCCTTCCAGAGCCTGCATTTGCGCAAGGCACTGGTGCTGCTGGCAGCAGAGCAAAAGAGCTCAGCTAGCCATTGCTTTGTGGCCATGCTCATGTGCAGATGTGTGAAAGAAATTTCTCCAGGAAATATTGTCTGGAGGTTTAAGAGTAGTCTGTAATTTGACGCATTAGAGGACAAAGGTGAGTACATTTTATTATTTAATCTGTCAGACAGTTCAATGCAATTCAAGGTTGTTGTAATAAATAGAAATGTTTACCTAACCTTTCTTCTTCTGATTCATCATGAATTGTGTGACATGTCCTCAGTGACACAGGACTGTATAACTATAACCAAGAAACAAGCAGATAAGAACTTTACAGCTCATATCTCTGGTTTTACATAAAGAGCGCATAAAAAGATAGACATGTCCTAGGATGCAGCTATGTATGTTCCACTGACTTGCTCACATGAGGTTTCATACAAAAACTAAACCCCACATGAATTCTTCAAACTGACATCCTGAGAGCTTCCAAAGTTAACATTTTAATTTCTGTCTCCTCCTGCTCTCTTGGTAAGGATTTTCTATAACACTCTTAAGCAAGTGACACCAATATTGAGAACAAAATGATTCATACCATGCTTTCTATATGACCATGGCAGGAGATGCTATTCCGAGTCACTTTCACAGGGTAAAAACCTCAGTTATTCATCAGGAGTAAAGACTTCTGTCAGAAGGTATCTCAAACTACTCAGGGAATGTGAAAGTTTACACTCTGTCTATTCTCAGTAAAGCAATCTGGTTGATGGTTTTTGATCTTAAATCAAAAAGATATCATACATTCTAACCAAAGCTTTTCATAAAGGAAAGTTACTTATAAGAAAATCTTTCAAGTCAAAACAAGTTAGTTTTCCTTTTGGTTGCCAATTAAAAAAAATAAAAAATAAATCTAAGCTTAATTCATGAAAGAATTTTCATTCAAATATCATTGAGAATTAAGTTATGGTTGATCATTTAGATGTTAAATATTATTGAGAGTAAGTCTATGGTCAAAATCAAGCCAAAACTCATCATGACATTGGAATTTCTGAAGTTTCACTTTAAATATTTTTCTTAATTTTTGACCTTTTATCCTGACTAGGTTCAAGACTTTGTATTCTATGTTGAAAACTTGATTTGGTGTCAGGAACTATTTCCTACTTGAGATTTTAGGTCTAAAAAGGAGAAAAGGCACACACAAACAGCAGAAGTAAGTAAACAGAAAAGTGATTCAAAACATCTTGCAAATACTGATTTTTTTCCAAGGTCTCAATCCTTTTATTCTGGAGAGTTTCCTTTTGTTACATAAATCAATAGCTGGCCAGCAGAACCAAGCTTATTAATTCGTAGGACGACTGACTCTTGTAAAATGTGAAGGGCATTTTAAGTTGTCTGTGACCTCCTGTTGAAGCAAGCTGCACATTTGGTCTCATTCTGGCTTCCCCAAGAGTAAGTGGCAGCAGCCTTTAATTGGCAGAAATCCCAGCTGTCATCTCTTGGGATACGGCGCACTTGTGGAGTGCAGTGGTCTCACGAAAGCTAAGAACTTTGTTGGGCAAAGGTAGGACTTGAGTTGTGTGCAGAGTGCATGGGAAGGGGAGGTTGCTGAGGTGTGATATTCCCACACCGGCCCAGGTTGCTGATTTGGCCTGTTGAAATGCAGTGTTGGAGCATGTTTGCAGCAGCTGTTTCCAAGCCAGAGTGGGGAAAGTCACAGGAGGTAACAGGATGAGTAACTCTGATTAAGCCCACATGTGCCAGTGGGGAAGGAGAAGTTTGCAAATGGAGTGCCATTTCTTTGTAGATGTATCTTTTAATGTTAAAGAAAGAAACCAGAAAAACCTTTCAGAAGTAAACCAAAGAGGTCTTTTTCAGAAGGCTGGAGTCCACCTAGAGTAGTCGGAGAAATAAATTGTTCAAACAATGTGAACATGTAACATGCGGGAACAACCTGGAATTTGAAGTTGTCTGACTAGAAAGGCTCACTAAATTTCACAGTGTCAAAGTAAAAGTATGAATAACAAATCATAAAGGTGCAAATTAAAAATAATACTGATTCTTGTATGGCAAAACACTCCCCCTTTGCTTTTTAAAGAATGCTGACCATTTATCACCTCAGGTGTTTCAGCTCTGAGAAATGGTACAAAACTAATGACATTTAAGCATTGATGTTTTGTGGGCTTGTACAACCACAGTCTTGCAATTGGCTATTCCCTTTCATTGTATAAAAAACCCCAAAGCAAAATAATGGAAGTTAAGGACACAGCCATTCACACAGAATTCTACTGGCAGGTCAACGCTGAGAAAGGAACCGAAGAAATTCAGAAGAAATTCAGAAACTTCAGAAAACACCCAAAGCATGGCATTAATCTTGCCATTTGGCATGTGGGAAAAATGTATCAATAAAATCCTATGCATCTATTTGATTTCTGCTGCCTTCTCTGATTTCAGTATTGGTATACTACATAGCAGCAGTTAATCACGTCATAAAATATACAAAAAACTTACTGTGTCAAAATTGGTGGAAAATTAAAACTTCATTAATCATTTACATGCAAAGAATAGTTAACAACTACACTATTTGCAATACTTTGAAGTGTCCTAGGTACCTAAATGCATTCTAGTGGAATAAATGACACATAAAATGTAGATTGCAGGACATCTAAATTTGAATTTATACTGCATCCACAGTCCTGCACTTTGACTGTGTGCTCTCACACAGAAAAAGGAGTCTTTTTCTCTAAGCTTTTTTGAATAGCATCTTAAAGGTGTTAGGAATACCTCAAGAGTGAAACTATACAGTTTTATTTGAATAAATGCTTGTTGTGTTCATTTTATTGTTGACAGGGTTTTGGAGGACTGGCTCTCATCCAGTAAGGCTATATTAACAGTACTATCACCTCTTCAAGGAAGGGACTGCTTCTTACCAAGAATATGTAATAGTACCCAGAGAATATGCAATAACACTCAGAGCAAAGGTTAATTAAAGCTAACCAAAACTGCAGTATGGTTTTATAACACAAATAATAAGATTATCATGCAGACAAGTAATTATGCCTCTAGCCATGCACAATCTGAATTCTTGCCAGCTTTGTTTCATCTGTACCTTTATAGACAAGTGCCTGTTCAAATTCTCTTCTGCAAGCTTTTAAGGCCCTCCATGAACCAGACATAAGCTGTTCCTCAGCTCTTCTCAACACTGAAATCATCATTTTCACTCCAGCGGCATCTGTTGCTCTAGAACAGATAGTCTTTCTGGCATGCTGCTACTTCTGCAGAAGATGCCCCCATGCCCAGCCCTGGCCTTCCCTCTGCCACCTAGTTATCATACTGCCTTTGAGTAGGAGGGTAAGGATTTTCCAAATGACCTCAGCACGCACTTCATCTTCCAGATTTGCAATGTCTCTGGTATGAGTGTGACAACGCCTCTGTGCAGGGAATAAGGGGATTTCCACAGTAGCTGCCTTTGTACATGCTGTCAGTCAGGAAGGTTGCGAGTGTCTTGCCAGTGTCACAAAGCACCTGGTTTGTTCAGACCTTAGTGAACCTTGATGTGCAGGACAGTTGAGAGTCATCCTGTTTCTGTTGCATTTCGCCTGGCAGAGGGTAGAGAGGCTGAAGTGGAGTCTGTTCAGAAGGAGTGAGGAACCTTGTATATTCAAGTACTGAAGGCGAACACTGCATAATAAGAAACTTTCTGACTTGGTGTTCTGGTTTTGTGTATGAGCACAAGGTTTTCATCCTGAATCTGTGCACCCAGGACCTCTCTTGCATAGAAATTCAGGAATTTTCAGCATAAACCTCTGAAGGGGAAACAGAGGTGGGCAGAGGTGGCATGAGTCTAGGTCATGATCAGGCTGGGGAGAAGAGTGACTGGCTGCTGATGGTGAAGCAGCAAACAGCATGCTGCACACTCTTCTCTGCTTTTTGAGATCTCATCCCAGAGTTGGCAGTGTTATTTGTGCAGGTCCTACTGAAGTCTGCCCAGTCTTAGCCAAAGACTATTGGCTAAGTTGTGGTCTGGGAATGCAACCACTATGCATTTTCCCCAAGAATTTCTAGCTATTTATGCTCTTCGATTAGTGAAAAGAGTATAAAAGTAATCACATAATTAGTGGCCTCAACTCATCTATCAAGCTTTATGGATTCAACAGTTTGAAGTGGATGGCTCTTTTTTTCAAAGGCACTAAGAGCTTGCAACTCCCATGTGTGTTGATGGGACTGAATATATTTTTGGTCACCATTAGTGAGAAATCTGATATTCCTTACTACTAGATGACCTAATGAAGCTTTCTCCTGTAAGGTCACACAGCCAAGCTGAAATATATAAGGCCAAACAAGATAGATGTTTGCGTACCTATAATCTGTAGGCAAAACTTTTTTTCCCCTGTTAACATGGATTCTTCAGCTATCAACTTTGCAACTTTTGACTTCTAGCATCAGCTGTTGTTTTTCTCCTGTTTGCATGTTTCATAATCTCTTCTTGGCTAATCTTAGCAGTGCATTTCTAATCAGACATTGCAATTAATTAGGTAACAGGGTAGGAAAGGTGTCCTAACATGCAGGCGGTTATAGAAGACAAGAATGACTCTGAAGTACTGACCACAAGGCTGTGGGTGGCTGAATCCAATTGTATCATTATTGAGAGAAATACCCAGAGGCTTCAGTGGAAAAAAAAGAGTCAGGAGGGAAGACAAAGTTTAATGTATTTAAAAGATCTGCTACATCCTCAAAAATCATAAAGGAATGATCCTCCAAATAGGTCATAAATGGGGGAATGAGAATAATTTGGGGATTTTTAATGGTATTCTGTGATTTGTCTTATAAAACATTTATTTCAAGATAGTTATTTCAGGATATAAATTTTTTAAGTATTATTATTATATATAAAGAGGTTTTGTCTACTTCTGGCTTCAGAAATTTTGTCTTTCCAGGTCTGGATTTCCTTGGGTCTGCCTCTGTGTGTATGATTATTTAGGCAGGGCAGAGGATTTAAGACATTTTATGAGCAATCACACTTTACACCAGGGTCTTGGTGTCTTGAATCTCAGCGAAACCCTTTCCTCACGTGTTTAAATATGGCTTAGTGTTGTATGAATCACATAAGCAGCCAAAGCACCTCCATTCAGCAGTTCAATTAAAAATGTTTTCCCATTCCCAGTGAACAAACAATGTTTTCCAGTTGGCTGTTGAACATCAGCAGGGAGAAAAATGGGTCATGATCTCTATCTAGATTTACATGCTTTTGTAACACATGAAAATGAAAAAGATTATACAAATCTATTTAATGACTGAATGATATACTAAAGACTAATTCTGGAGTTGCTTACAGCTTGCATCACATGATTTTTTTTCCAAAATGTACAGGGTACAACAACACCTAAGCAAAATGTGCACAGGTTTGAGTTGGAGAGTTGTTAAGTAGTCTGAATTATTTATATTTATTCTTCATTAGCTAATGACAATAGCTCTGCACAGGTATGGAACCTGTGCACCTGGCACTGTGGAACTAAGTGGCAACATGCACATAACCGTTTTGGTGTACAAATGGATGCTGCTCACCCCTTGTGGCTATACAAAGACAAGTGGTACCCCTGGAGGCTGATGAAAGCCGTGGGCTGAGCCTTCATAGCCCAAACAGACAGAGAACAAATGGAAAATCAAGTCAAAAGATTCATCCAAAAATTATACAAGATTTTAATGGTATGTCTATGGGTCATACTTTTACCTTCTCAAATCTCATCGTAATGAGGAAGCTACATGGGACAAAAGTGAGAAAGATTTTTTTGTGGGTAAATGAGCAAGGCAGTTCTGCATCATAGAGGGGCTAGGTACCTTGGTTGAGAAATGTCAGAATAAGAAAGAAAAGCAGAGAAATAACAGTGTTGGGAAAACTCTCAGAACAGGAAGTTGTGAAAATTTTATAGTGGGGTTCGAACTAACAGAACACAGACTTGTGGAAAATTGTAAGCCTGGAGTATTACCTTGACTTAGCATTTTGAAAGGCCTTGGAGATCCAGAGAAAATCATATAAAAGGGCACTTCAGTATTCAAATTAAGACTTAAAGCCCCAACAAGGGAGAGGATGCAGGGCAATGGATTACATGAAAACAGAACAAAGGAAGCAATGGCTTTTCTAATTAGAGTAGAATAAGCCAAAGATATCATCTATGATATGGGAGGGAGTAAAGATGCTAACGGTGGTTGAGAAGAATGTAAGTAACAAGATCAAAGAGGAAACAAAACTCAATCTGTCTGGAGCACAGTCTTAAGTCAGAGGTGCTTATGAATCAACAGGATGAAAGAACTGGTTGTATTGCCTAAGGAGAAGGCAGAAACACAGGGAAAAAACACAAGTTCTGAAGGACAAATACCAAAAATTGTGGAAGTGAAAGGAAAGCTTGCCATGCAAGTTAGGAAGGAGCAACCAGCTGTACTCAAAGAAAGGACTGAGTCATGAAACCCAAAATTAAAAAAAACCCACAACCAAACCTAAAATATCCAGTGGGTAACATCTGATAATAAGAGGAAAAAAAAAATAATTTGGAAAACTTTCCACTCTGAAGTACATAAACAGTATTTAATTATTGTGAGTAACAGGAAGAAAAATCCCATGACTCTCTTTAAATCCAGAATAGATTGCAAATCCAAAACATAGGAAGAGGAAGAAAGCATGTACAATATTGTTTCCTAAAGCAGTAAAAACAAGACCCATGAGATACATGGAGTGCAACAAGGCATTTGTTTGAAAGAATTGGATTTACATAGTGCATATTATGCTTTCTACTCAGTCTGAGAGCTAGCTAGCATTTACTTGACTTTGCTCCCTGCTGTACTTGCTGTCTGATCACAGGAGTGTGCCATTCACAGAAATGCTGTATATTCCTGTCATGTCTGTACCTGCTCTTGACTGTGTCTGTTTGGGTGTAAATTCAACTCTGACTTTCACCCAAGGACAGCAAGTTAGTAGCAGACAGCTGAATTCAGCTCAGTAGATGTCTTTTTTCCCACAAATGCAGATGTTCAGGTGACACACCTTTTGAGTACTAGTACTAATGAACAACTCTTCTGAAAATGCACAGTGGTAGAAAGAGCATTGCATGTATTTTAGCAAGAGGGCAATTGTTTGATAAATCAGCTTTCATGTGCGTGGTTAGTTGGGGAAGTGGTTACTGTTGTTAGTACTTACGATGACTGTCATTTACTCCAGCCTCTTAGACAGAAGCTTGATTTCTGGGAGTTGATTATAGACATGATAACCTCGCAAATTCAACAAAGCTCATTTTACTAAAGCTCAGGTGCAGCAGAAAGTGTGTGCCAAGGGGAAGGGAGTGTCTGTGGCTCTTGGCAACGTGGAGCACACCCGTTATCACACCAGCAACCGGAACTCCTGGGCATGGGAAACTACAACTGAAAGAACAGCTCATACCACAGTTGCTGTCCCTGTCTATACTGAGAGGAGACATTCTAGTTTCAAATCAGTGATGGACATTGATGAGGCGCTTGGTTAGAAGCAGGTGTGGCAGCTCTTACTACAGGCTGCAATACTGAGGGAGAAGAAGGAGAAATTAAGGCTAGTCGGAAGGGTAGTGGTTGTGGGAAGCGTGGTGCAGTGAGCCAAGGATCAGGCAGTGTAAATTTTTTTGGTGTCACTATGGTCGTTTTTATAAAAAAATTAAGTCCCTTCCCAGTGTGCCCATTCACCCCCAGCAACCTGTAAGTCTTGATTTTGTGAGCAAAAGGCACAGTTCAAGATGAATCAGGCTAGCCATGCTGCGTCCTAGACATGGTCGTGTTTAATGCCATTCCTTGAAGGCACTCACCTTGTCCGATCGTGAATGAGTGAGATGGTGTAAAATGTTGCGTAGTCCAGAATTTAGTCTAATACAGATCAGCTGAGACCCTGATCCTGTTGTACTGGTTTTATGCCAAACTAAGCAAATGCTAAGCCTTGGTATTTTTTATACATGCATTTCCTACATGGCACACAGTGCTTAAGTGCAATTAGTAAAAGGTAGTTACCAATAAAACAGACTTATGCCATGAGAAGAAGTCTCAGCAAAAAATTGCCAAGAAAGGCAGATGTTAGTTTTTTTCTGGGAGTCTCAAGGATAATGCTTTTTAATATATTTTTCTGACTTGTCAAAAAGTCCAACATATTCTCAGGTCTATTGCTCTGATCAAAAAAATCCCATAAGAAGGGAGGCCCATCTCTAAGTATGGACTGTGTGAATTGACTGGGGTTTTTTGACATTGTCCTCAATTTCCTTTGTGCCTGATTTATTGAGGTAATTCTTTGAACCTTGCTATGAGGGACAAAAGGTAGATTTCCTAATTAATTTGTAATGCTTCTGAAACCACCTGACTTCTGAAATGCAGGGACTATTTCCTGAGATCTTGGAAAGGATCTCTTAAAATCACCCATGGCTCACCTATTTATGGAAAATGTAGATGCAAGACAACATTTATTTTGAAAACACCAATTACTAATTAAGAAGCTCTTCATATATATGCATAGCGTTAGATGTTCAGCCGAACCTTAAAGTGACTGAAACCCAATGTTTTAATGCATGTTTTGTTAATTTTATTTTAGCACCTTTTCTTGCATTGTTTTCTGGCTCTACCAGAAGCAGATTTGGAAAGACAGTCATGCAAGTGCTGTCTGACTTGACAGGCCAGGTTAGCTTGAGCTAACCTATTGTTGCAAAATTTACCTGAACCAATAACCTTGTCTACCTAGAGGAAAACTTTACATCTGTAAGAGTTTAATTCTTTGCCAACATCCAAATGTTTGTTTGAGTGCAAAAAGCATCTAAGGAAAATGAAAAAAAAATAACTTCAATAGGTGCTTATAGGGGAATTATGTAAAGGATGGTGCTTTTATGACTAGCAAAAGTTGTATTTAGGAATCATTTGCATATGTAGAGAGATGTATGGTCTGGTGACAGCGAGCCTTGGTTATGTATTTCAATATATCTCTTCTTCCTTTGAGCTGAAGAAACACGCATCTGAAGCCAAACAATTTGTAGTGATACGCAGGCAAAAGTCAAGTGGATCTCTAGGCTTGTTGCTTGTATCTAACGTAATAGCTCTTGGAGCTGCTTATTATGTAATTTTTTGAAATTGCTTCAAGCACATGACAATACTAATGGGGCTTATTCTCACAGATGCCTGTGGATATAGGAACCTTGAAAGACAGAGAAGGAAGCAGTCTACAGACAGTGGAAAATGCCAGAAAATTTATTGCCATTCACAAAAAATATCCCCCTTAAAAGGCTTAAGGTTAAAATTTTTGGGTGGAGGAAGTGATTGGGGGCTGGTGAGAACAAGTAGGACTTCTGTGGTATTTAATGGTACAGTTCTGTCTTCATGAGGTTGGTGGAATTGGCCAACTGTGAAAAGAGGAACTCTTGCTCTCCCTTGCTACCCACACACTTCCTCACCAGCACTGAATTTGATAACGTGGTCTGTAAAAGGCTGCTGTCTTCCCTGTACCCTTGCTGATAACAGCGCATATACTGTATCCAGCACTGAGCTCTGCAAACCCCATGAAGACATGCTTTGCTCCTGGAATTGTCTTGGCAAACCCCCTCTGCCTCACCCATCCTTGGCAATGATTATTTTTTGCTGTGGAGAACTGATGCCTGTCCTGTACGCAGAAAGTACACACAAACCTTACCTGAAAAAGCAGTTGAAGTTGGGAAAATATACACCAGCCCTCTGGTGACTGATGTCTCTTTGTGTTGTCAGGGGTGTAGGGAAAGGAAAAGGGTCTCCTGAGACTTGGGGGAACAGTACGCTGAGCATGTGCTGGCATGAGCTATATCACATTGGTCATATGAGGAGCCTCTACCTCCAACACTATACCTTTGGGAGACATTGACCGTGTAAATCTCGCTACGTGCTGGCATATCCCACCTATGCTTTCTGCCTCTAGGGCTGTGCACAAGCTGCAGGAAAAATTCTGGCAGGAGGAAACTCTTGCTCTGCAAGTTTTGCATGACTTGCATGTACAAACTGAGGTGACCTCAGTCCACAAGCCTCAGTCTTCACTGGGTGTGACCAAGATACTGTCAGTCAGGAAGACACAAGCAGGCATGTGCAAGGAGCAGGAGGAAAAGGAAGGAGCTCAGGTCTCTTTCTTTGATGAAGGGGGGAATCCATGGGAAGACTCAGAGATGACTGCGGTACTCTGACTATGCTGTGGGGTAGAAAAAGGACCTCTCAAATAAGCAAGGTGGAAAAAAACCAAAAAGCACTACTGGCTATACAGAAAGTACACGCAGTGTTGGGAGCTGTTAAGACTTCTCCATCTAGTTTGTGCCCCTTGGCTTTCTCACTCACCCATGCAAAATGCTGGCTGCAGATGTGAACACTGGGGCAAGGCTGCTGGTCCTGTGGAGGTGAAAAAAGTAGCTGCTGAGTTTTACTTTGGTTTCTACAAGCCAGTTATGGAGCCTCCGGGCACATCCCAGGTAAGGAAGAGGATCTGGTAGCATCTTCACAGTGCTCTGGCAGCACTTGGTGTTGGGAGGGCCACACAGTTCTGCTGGGTGGTGTCTCTGTAAGATGATGGAAAGGCTCCAGAGGGAGACTTAGGCAGGGTGAGGGTTACTGGAGGTTACACAGGGCTGTGTAATGTATGTTCAATGGTGCTTTTCTTCTGTAAGTGTTACTTACAACTGCTGCTAATAGTTATGTCCTGTTTGCAACTGGAAGCAGGCAGCTTCGCTTCGCTGTGAGTTTCTGAGTGAGTTTCTCTGTCCTCATGAAAAGGTGCTGTTCTGCAAGCAGGCATGATAAGGCGTGTGAATCATACCATCCTAAGCGCCTGGCATCTGCGTGAGTCATTGTTTTGCTTCCATGTTTTACAATTCTTTCCTGTTTTGCAGTGTCTGGGGGTTTGTTATCCTTGTGACCTACCCACAGCACTTTGAAAACTGACTGAGGTGTAAATGTTAAGGCTTGGCTTGGTGCAGTATTTTTTGCTTCCTAGGAAATGTCACAATTACAGTCTGTTTCAAAGAAGAATGAAATAAAAGAAACCTTTGAAATACCTGCAGGAATGAACACTTTGAAAGCACTTTTGGTCAACTGCTTTTTTAAAAATCTAGAGGCACTTTTGACACTAAAATGCTTGTCTTCCAATATCAGCTGTTTAAAGATTTCTAAGCATCTCCTAAATAAACACTAAAACTTTCTTGAGCTGAAAAAACAGAGTTTCCTTTATTAAAATACCAATAGCAAGTTTTGACACTACCAAAACACAACACTTAAAAAGTTCTACCAGTATGGGCCTCATTTTGAAACCACTATTTCTGTCAAAAAGAATTACAAAAAAATCTGGGCTTAATTCTCTGTATACAAATGGATGCACACAGAGATAGGAAAATGCAAAAAACTTGTCAGAAACAAAAGATGAAAATTCAGAAACATAATCATGCAAAATGAAGATTATCACAGTTTTATAGATTTTGGAGCAGGTATTGAAAAGCTATTCCCATTTGAGTTCCATTCAGCTGAAGCCTAACACATTTGACCATTTTGTTGATTACTTGAAAGAAAAATAAGTAAAAGGGACAGTATTTAGAGTTTCCATAAGACAAATATCAGAGAATTGCTGAACTGTGAAGAGATTGCAGTATGGACTTAGCAGTATGATTAAGATATACAGATATATGCAACACCATATGTTAGCTCAGGGTGAAAATGTAGGTAACATTGCCTAAAGGTGAACCAGTGACAAGATATTTTTGGTTGGTATGCAAGTTGCCCCTGTAACAGCAATGCCAAAATAGCTTAAGAAATTTACTGGGAAGTGTTAAATGAAAATGAAGTTTTGGCTTTTGTTTTTGGTTGTGTTTTTTTTTTTTTCTCCTTACTTTCTCTGTGTGCGCTACTGATGTACATATTTCTGCTATACTATTAAAGATGTTGATAAAGTACAGAGGGTTCATGCAGGAGCCACAGAGATGAGTAATGGCCTGAAAAATATATCCCATATGGGGAGACTCAAAATAGTTGGTTTACCAGAGAGGAAGTTAAGAGATAATTTGATCACAGTCTGTCAGTGCTCATTTAGTGAGCAAGCCTTTGACTTCTGTGTCTTAAACCTGACAGAAGAAAATATCACAGGAACCAGTGAATGAACTGAAGACAAATAGAGATTAGAATTTAAATGCAAATTTTAAGAAGTGAAGCTAACTAATCACTGAACCAATGCATTAAGGAATGTGTCAGATATATAGATAAAAAATAATGCAGAGAATTACTAAAGAGGTTAGCCCAGATGACAGGAGTAATTCCCTTTGGCCTTGTGCTCTAGAAATGCTTGGTCCTTGTCATCTGTTATCTTAATTAGGTATGGTTTTCACCATGAAGGTGTGATGGGTGGTGCTTGTGTTGCTTGTGTGTTTTCAGTGATAAATTACGTTCCATTAGGATGGCTTCAACAGTGTGGAAAGAAAAGGAGTGTAGCTTGCTGTTGTCTATATAGGGACCAAATGTCCAAGTGGCAGAGGGCTGGAAAAGGGAATTTCCTAGAAAGTAGTGTGAAGAATCTACTGCTACTCAAAGAGTCAGTGAGTTGGCTGCAACCAGCCATGGACACAAGGATCTGCTTGTAGAGACACAGTGGGCAGTGGAAGAAATTCATATAAACCTTTCTATTTCTAGGTTGTCTGACCTAGTTGCTTAGTTTTCCCAATTAATAATGTGTTCCAACTTTAGTTCTATTAAAACTAAGCTTTTCTCACTTTAATCTTTTTGGTCTTGTTTGAGGATCTTTTTCTGGATGTCCAGTTGTAACGCATGTAATTGTAGGTATATTTTACCTTTCTTAAGAGATGATGCCTAAAACTGAGCACAAAAATAATTAGAAGATATGTCAGTGAAGCACAAGCAAATTCTCCCTGGGTCTCTCAAGCTAGACACCTGATCATATGTTCCTGTGTGAGCTCTTTGCCTTTCTTGCCGTAACATAAGACTTTGGTGTTAGATTTAGAAACCACCTTCCCCCAGAAGCCCTTCTTGAAGGGCTACATGCTCCTATGATTTCTCACCCTGCATTTGATTGCATTTGTTTGTCATTATTTGTTTAGAACTTCACATTTGTCTTACTAAAAATTGAACCCAGTATTTCCAGACTTTTTCTTTAATGTTTTAAAATTGTCTGAACTCTTATCTTTTTTCTCCGTCACATCTAACCTTGGCAAGAATGGCATCAGGAAAAACCCATTAAATCTGTCATGTATGATTTTTCTATATTCCCTGAATTTTACATTAATGTCTCAGAATAATAAAAAACTGTAAGATTTACAGTCCCATCGGTTGCAAATACAACTGATAGAAAGAGGGGAAGGAACACAGCAATTCTCTGTGGGAGTGACAAAAGCATGAACTGCTGGAGGTACTCATCCTCCCAGAGAAATTGCTGTCATCTGTTTTTCGCACACTGATAATAATGGGTCTGTGAATTGGGAGGATAAAGATGGTTATAATCTTCCTTAAAGTGTAAGGCTGACTGCTTCTTGTACTCACTGTACCCTGGCAACAATTTTACTTTACTCACAGTTTTTCTGTCAGCCACCCAGATGTTCCCAACAATATGTATCATCCTACCCCACAAATCACCAATTACCCTTGCTTGAGATCCCTACTGCTCTGTTGCTGTTAGGAAATTTTGCCTATATGAATGGTAGCCTCTGGGTTATATAGCACCTACCTCTGTCCTCATTAATGAAGCTGCAGTTAGTAAGGGGTGAGCACCTGGAATCTGGGGACTGCAGCATATGCTACAAATTATGAAAGCAGTGCACTTGCAGCTGCAAAGAATGTCATTTTGGCTGCAAAACTTGAAAGCCTCTAAGTCCTTTGGTGTCTTGCTCTGCACTTCTAGAATTAGCTCATCCAAGCTTTGCATGACTTTCATTCACACCTTTCTCTCAAGACATGCATTTGCTCTTGCTCATGACATACTCTAAATCTGGAGTAAGAATTTGAGAATACAGGTCTTTTACTGGCCCCTGGTGTTTGCTTTAATGTGAAATTTACTGTTTTGCAAACCATTCACACTTATCTGCTCTATTTTGATTGATCTTCTGCTGACTCATTTCCATCAAAGCCATGACCTGCGAAATTACCTAAGTTCAATGAAACAGACACTACAGTAGTATTCAGTCTTTGCCTTGAGAAAATGTGGCTCAACAGACTTGATTATTTCCCCTGCTGTGGAGGTGTTAAACAGCAATGGAGTCGAATGGCATGTCTCCAGAGAAGCACCTTGGAAAAGGCAAAATGGTTTTACTTCCAGCAAGAGCATCAGACTGTACTTCCACCCCATATACATGTTCTCACCAGATCTTTTTTCTTTAAGGTTTCTCCATAAGTATTCTGATACAGTATAGAGCACTGAGCTCCGTACTTCTACTTTGAAGAGGAGATGCTGTCACAGCTGTGGGATTTGTCTTTATAGTTCCAAAAAGAGAACACTTCATTTTACTTTTTAAAATACTTTTGATGTTAGACCACAAGCTGGACCAACAAGGAGCTTATTGTGATAAAGGTCACACAGAGATATAACAAATTTCAGGTCCTGTTCAAAGAACACTCAAAATTTCATCCCAGCCACCTTTTCTGCTCAGTCCAAAGAGGTATTACATCCTTGCATCAAAAAGTCAATATTGTGTCTTGGTGTGCAAACAACAGTTTCACAAGTATTTCTCTTTCAGCTGTGATTTTCAAAAGGGAAGTGTATGGCAAACAGGATGCAATCGGCCAGTTCATAAGATGGGCAGGACTGTCTCACCGGAAGGGTTACAGTGAGGTGAATTTCTTGTTGTTGCTAAAACTTTGTCCAAATATATTTATGTGTGCTAAGTTTTGGGCTTTGGCAGGAAGCTTTAATGCAAAAACAGCATGCCCTTCCGTCCTCTGTGTGTTTGAAAGCTCTTTTGGTGTGACTCATCAGAATCCTGTGGTTTGTGTATCCTGAGAGGAGAAGGGCTCTCTGTGATTATCAGACACCATGAAAAAGTAGCAGTTTGAAAATAAGATGATAAGGAAGTTCATTATTTCATAGGAAATGATTGCTGATGGTTTTTAATTTCTTCTCTCATAGGTCTGCTCTTCTACGTGAAGATCTTGTGAGTGTACATGGTTCTCTGTAGTTTTGCTTCACAGGCATGTATCCTTCTTTGGAAGTAACACTGCCTGCTAGGAGGGGACTTTCCTTATGCACTGATTTAGAAAATCAGACTCCCTGAAACAACGGAGTCATTCTGAATGTTTGGTTGCCCATGTGCTGATGTGCAGAGCTGGGCCACTAAGGGATACTGCTCTGTAGCTGCCAAGATGCATTTTACCTCACAAGACATGATGGGAAGATATCCATTGTTAAAGACTTTTTACTAATGTCCCAGTGACACACAAGTGGACTAAAGATATATGTTTCCCCAAAATGATAGCAATTTCCTCTGATGCTTTCTCAAGATGGTTCTCAGCAATTGCCATTGATTTATGTCTTTATACCCTGCTGATATCAGGGGACATTAATGGTCCTGCCATTATGTCAGAGCGTTGTGACAGAAAACATTAACAAAACAGGCAAATGGAATGCAGAATTAAACCTATTTTTTAAAAAGTCTCCTGTTATGTCCAGAGTGAAGCCATCACTATGTGGGATCTTCAACATTTTACAAAACTATTTCACAAAAGAGCATTAGGAGAATGCTCTCACTGACATGTTTGGGATGTATTTGCCTAAGGGGCTGCTCATTGAGAAAACAGAAATGTCATTTGGGAAAACTCTCTTCTTCCTGGCAGAAATAAAAAAAAGGTATAAAATATCTCCATGCTGACTTGTTGAGCAAGCCCACAAAACTGGACAACATGTTGGAGAGTTGTGGTGTGTGAGCTCACCTATAAAAATTAAACAGCCCTCTAACCTTCTCAATTATCTTTCCTCCCACAGAAGCAGACCTTCTAAAAATTTAGAAATTCCGAATTCTAGGAAGTGCACGGAACACCCGGACTTCTGTAATAGTTGAAGGATGAGTTACAGTCTGAAGCTGATGTTTTTATGATACTTTTCCTGTGTTTAAAAGGAGTCTTTATAGATAGCAAGCAAGTTGCTGCTTTGCTAGAGAACCTGTGCATGCACCCTCTTCTCCCCTACCCAAGCACATAGGCACACTGGCATTAATAAAAACTTTGTGAAGGAGCTGACAAATGAAACAGTGTTGCATGGTATGGACCACCCCACCACCCTGTTGTGTCCTGTAAGAAACACCTACACAGGAATTCAGAGCAGTGTAGCTAAAACCAAGACATTTAAGTTTGCATCAAAACTACAGTGTGCTGTATTATTTAAGTAGTAGTCTCTTAGCATATAAGACCAGTAGTCTACCCAGTGTAGTAAAGTGCATTGTAGTTTGAAATAATAACCATGGTTTTTTGTGTACTGCACAAGAAGATGTTTATTCTCCACCTTATCTTTATCTTGACAGCCACTTTATCAGTAACAGTAAGAATGCACATCATTTCTAGAAAATATGATTAGAGATTCTACTGATCTTAGAAAGAGGAAGGGATTATAAAAGACTGTGAAGTCTTTTTATGGCCACAGGACATAAATGAGGTCAATCTCAAATAAAGCAGAATATAATTTATGTGTACACCTGGATGATATCCAAAGTCTTTGGTTAAATAGAATTACAGTGAAGAAAAGACTTGCAGCCAACAAAATACTAGTAATAACATAGTTAACTACGGTTGGTGAAATTCTTCTCTGCTGAGGTAAAAATGGCAGACTACCCTTTGATTTTCATTTGGGCAGTGTTTCACTTTAATTCTGAACCAGCAATTTTGGGAAGAGAAACTTAAAAGACAGTTAATTTGGAAAAAGACAAAAATTTGTACAAAGCGTTACCCAGGAGGATGAAGTTGAACTCTGTTTAACCCAGGATCTTGTGTAATTGGGATCCCATTACAGAGGACTGTACAGATTTCTACTTTCCACAAATGTCCCAAGACTTGCACAGGAAAGTGTTCGTGTGCTGTGTTAGGGTCTTCTTCTGTAACATTTGCAGTGGTTTAGTTGTTTATTGTTCTTCTAAAAACACAAGTCTCACTTTAGCAATCTTATATACAATTTGGAAATACTGTGCCATTGCTAATCATCTGTGTCACATGCCTTGGTCAGGAATTTGGCATGAGATGGTTTACAATCTCTGTCACATTTTGGAGAAATTTGAAGTTGCAAGCAAAATGACAGCCCTAGAAAATGAAGGCCTTTGTTATGAGTGTAAAGGACTTGTCATATTCTATTGCCATATAATTAATTTTGAATCACAAAACACAAGGTTCCTTCCTATTTTGCGCAAAGTATTTTGCCACATTCTCTTTCTGGTATTGAGTGAAGTCAGGAGAAAAGCATAACTGATGTTTTCTTCACTATACAGAGCTTGTTTCATGGTAGAAAATGAAATAACAGAATGTCTCAGAAGAATTAGAAAACTTGTTTGTGGGCTGGTCTAAGTGAGCAGACATTTGATTCAGATTCAGGAAGTACCAGATCAAGCCATGATGTTTTATCAAAACTGGTCTCCTGCTGACAGTCTTAAAGATTAGTGAGAGCTACTCCTCATCCAGTCCCTCCAAAACAGCTGACGTACGTTGGTGGGGTTCTTTTTTGGCACTTGCCTCTACCAGACTGGTATTTTTATGACTTCTCATTTCACTTGGAAATATCAGTGGAGGATATATTTCTGTAAATTTTCTTCTAGTGAAAAAGCTCACTAGGCAAGTTAAAGACATCAAGCTTCTTGCTGAAATTGGGAAAATGCAATTTGACTTCAAACCCTCTCCTTTGTTATAAGCAAGATGACATAAGGTACAAAAGGTGCCTGTAGCGAATGGCATGATTGCACAGGCCTTCTGTTGGCTGAAAAGATTATGCAACCCAGCATATAGAGGTTTATTGTTAGCAGTGGTACCAATTGCCAGCAGATGCAGAGCTTCTGGAAAAGTCTTTAAAGGTGTTTAGAAGGACAATACATGTTTGGATAGTTGTATTATGCTCACTTTTATGTATTCCATTTTGTGATCTTGTAACTTACTGAGTCCCATTTCTTTTGGACTATTTCCATCACAGTGAGATTCCTGTTATCAGTAAAGGTGCTTTTCACAACACAGATTGGAAGTGTTGCTTAAAAGCCAAATTTCATATGTTTTTAAGATTTAACAGCATGTAGGAATAAGTAAATACCAGTAATTTTGAAAGACTCTCAACCAGTGCAAAAATATGTGTGGGGGGCTTTTTTTCCTTCTTTTTTTTTTTTTTTTTTTTCTGGCTCTTCAGACAATGAATTATCTCTGCTGGTAGCTCAGACTTCTGATGGAATGTAGCTGCTCCTGCCTTAACTTCAGCCTTTGCAAAGGACCAGCCTATCTCAGTAAGAAGCCGTCTCCAGCCTGTTAACTTGTGTGCCGGGCAGGGCTTACTGTTCAATGCTGCATGCAACATGCAATGTACAGGGAGATGATCAGAGACAGCACCATGTTCACTCTGTAAGATCATGGAAAGGAAGCAAGGAAATTCAGCAAAGTGCAAACTGAATGTGAAATGAGAAACCAAGACAACACAGTTGTTATGAAGAAAAGTAAACAGTTAAGTTCTTACTTTTACCCTGGGTGTCTGAGTGAAAATCAGTTTGCTTTATGATTAAGAATGTTCTTTTCAGGTGTTTGAGAGAGGAATGTGAAATTCAGCAGGAGAAAGATGAATCATAGTCTGTTGCGGTTAGTTTGAAAATTCCCACTGCATGGCGTAAGGTAACAAATACACCAAACCTGAATTCCTCCACATTGAGGAGGCCCAACAACAACATCAAGGCAAGCTTATTTCTGTGCATATGGATATACATGCCTTGAAATTATGGGTCAATTTCCTTGCAAAGAAAGAGATAAAAGATTAAGGGATAGTAAATGAATCACAGAGAAACAAATATAGTCTGGTGACTACGAAAGTGGATTATTGTGGGCTGCTTGCTAAATGGCAGTAGATTTTTGTGGAAAATAATTCTTGTGAATAAAAACATAAAAGGTATTTAAGAGAAGGATTTGAAGTGTATAAAGATGATACTAATTAGATCAGTCACTTGGCTTAAAAATGCAGGTCATGTGTCCTTTAAATGCATAAACTTCTAACATTCACAATTAGAGTATTTCTCTTAATGCTGTGTTAGTTGGTGCAACAGATGACTAAATAAATTTTTGCAGGTTTAAAATCTAACCACTATTTCAGGTGTTAGCGACAACAATCCCTGAAAGCCTGGAAAATACGCATGACTTTCGTGTAGACAAGTATAGCACAGAGACACTCAAGTGAAAAGAACGTAAAAGAAATATTTCATTAAAGAAAATTTCAGGAAGGTAGTACAAAAAAGAAGATTGTCAAATACTGAAAAATTACCTTCAGTGTGTTAGGTTAATAACTATTGATTGTCTACTTTTATGTCAATCTAAAACTGTATAAAGTTATCTTTTTTTGTTGTGTTGTGAAGCACTAAATTTTGTAGCATAACAAGACAGCCTTGCTTCAATAAACGTTAAGCCTTTAATGTTTTTTAATCTCTTTGTCCTCGAATTTTACTGTTGATTCTACCTCAGTCTCCTCATTTTTGGTTATCCCAAGCCCTCCCCAAAAAAAGATGGAAGACTTGGCAGCTGAAAGATGGTGCTAGGTCCAGAAGAATTATTTCGCCAGCTAAAGTGAGAACCAGATGTCACTTACATACTATGTCCTCTCCTCTAGCACTGAGGCTGCAAATTGCTTGCATATTTTTACCTGAAAGTTATTAGAAACCAGAGGTTGCATCTCTGAGCAGCCCAAGTGTAAAGGGGGAAGTTTTCCACGTTTTTCACACCTCACTCCAGTCCAGAAATGAGGCATGGATACTTTCCTGGGGGATCCTGATTCAGAAGCTGTTCGCAAGCCACACTTGAACATGTGCCTTTGCACAAAAGGGCATGTATGAGGGCAGAGAGGAAAAGGGATGGGATAAGCTATTGCCTTCAGACAGAATAAGAAGGCATATCCTTCTTCTATAAATTACTCTACATTTTATTCCTAATCTGTTTACTGTAGGATAAGAAAATGGTCATTGTATCAGGGCTGAGAAAAAGTTATAACTAGCCAGGTATTTACTCTTTATTTTCCACTAGAACTGCTTTGTGGAATCATTTTCATTAAAATGGTGGAGGCACTAGAAAAACAAGATATTGCAATATTCCACTGTCCATGACTGAAATGTTGTGTCATCTGGCTTTGACCTGAGTTTGGTGTGGATTGGCTGGGCAATGCACACAGAACTCTTTCTCACCTATTACACCTGTTTTGTTACTGACAGTATTTACTGTCCCAAGTCTTCAAATAGCTATATAACAAATAGTCTTTTGTACAATGCCCTACTTTGCTTTCCAATCTGTTCTTGTTTTCATGCCAGCTTGTCTGAAACATATAGGGGGTTTTATTGTTCTTATCAGATACACCTGGCAGGAGTATGAGTCAACAACACCCCTTCCTCTTACATAGCAGTATTTTGACCAGCTCAGTGAGGGAAAAGACAGTGTTTGCTTGAAATGTAGATGCACGTGGTGTGGTTGAGGCTGTGTGACAGCTCTGTAGGATTTCAGTGGGAACCTGAAGTGCATTTAGAACTCATGACACCAGAAGTCAAGGAGATGCAGCAAAATCATTTATCACCTCTTCAGGGCATGGATTCCTGAATTTGGGTATGACAAACAAATAAAAAATAAATCAGGGACTAGATAGTTTATTCCAGGCGAGGGCTGGGTGATTGATTCACCTTTGTCATGACTGAATGGGAGGAACTGCTGACTGAACAAGGTCTAGAAATTAACTAAAGTCTGACTGAAACAGAACTACTTCCTGCGAACCAAATGAATAACTACCTCCAGATTTCTTTAACTCTCCCTCAAACCAAACATTTTACATGTCACTCACTAACACCTCTTGTTATTCCTACGTTAATTAACCCAATTTCTTTTTCTCTTTAACTTCCTAAATTAGGTTCCATAAAAAAAAACCCCAAAACTGAAACACCCAACCCCCCCCCAAAAAAAACACCCCCAAAAAAACCCAAAGCATTTTCAAAACTGAAAGTGTCCTGTTTTGAAAAAAGGGAACAAATGTGGGCCTTTTCCAAATGGAATACATGCTGAAAAGCAATTTGTTGCTGTTTTAAAAATCCTCCTCTGCTTTTTTTTTTAAGATACATTTTGATAAATTTGACCATGATTTGTGAATAGCTTTTCTCCATGTGTTACTTCTTTCTCCAGCGAAGTGACAATTTATTTGAATGTTTTGTCCAGCTCTGTTCCAGCCACTTGCTTGCCACATGCAGGGTTGAAAGCCACTTAAGTATTATCTGTGGTTCCTTGTTCCTTGGATGTCATGAAGAACAAGAAACAAGAAATCATCTTAGTTATTACTAATTTCCTGCAAAAGCTTAGCCAGCATATCCACTGAACCACTCCTGCTTGTATGTACTGTTCCCAGCTCCATCCTTACTGTTTCTGCTGCACAGTACTTTAGAAGAGGCTCAGGCAGTCTGTTGATCTTTAGGGAAACCCCTAGATTTCCTTTCCTATTATTCAGGGGGATTTCCCAGTCTGCTGCAGAAAAACAATGATCAAAGTATTTTACATGCTGTTGAATGTCTCCTGCTTCTTCATCATACTGAAAGGCTAAGGAAGTGAGTGACCATAAATAGAATTATTGAAACAATAGAAGTGGAAGGAACACAAGCATAATTTACGAACTGTTTTATTAGAATAGCATTCATAAGACAGCTTAAGGCTTTAGTTTTTACCATACAACAGGGAGCACCAGAAAGCAAAACAAAAAAAAGTGAATCTGTAGTTTTATAACTGTCCTTCTTCTCACAAGATAATTGGGAGGCAGAGAATAACATTAGCGAGAGTTCTCAAACCAAAATCAATTAGAGATAAGCTTGAGTGTGCTGTTTGAAATCTGTCAGTCATCTGCGTGACCAGTCTGTTTAAGCACAAAGTATTCAACAGCATACTCCATGCCTGGAAGTGTTCAAGGCCAAGCTGGGTGGGGTTTTGAGCAACCTGATCTAGGAAAATTCCCTAAAATGTAGCAGAAAAGAATGCCATGCTCAGAAAAGATATTTTCACATGCAGTGGGTAAATACTAGTTTCTTTCCAACAGCAACGATGTTGGAAATGCTGAGTTCCAATCATTGCGGAAAAGGAAAGTGTGTCTGCCTTGGAAATACTGGGGCAGAAAAGAAAGTAGGCATAAACTTTGCCAAAACAGATCTTGCATACCATTAAGCAGTTCATGATATTTCTGGATTCAATTTAATTGCCTATTCAACCTTGTATTTGAGACAGGTATTAGTTACAGTAAGAGTAAATTACTGTTTAAATTAATAACTGTACCACTGTTTTTACAATCCAGCAGGGATGGGAACACGTTCAAGCAAAATGCAGGTGTACAACTTATTTGCTTACACATTTAGGAAAAGAAGTGAAATAATGATGAAAGGAGAAGTCCATTTACGATTAAAGTGTGAGGTGAATGGGACTGACCACATCTCCAAAAATAAGCATGTGTATGGTACTATGTTGTACTCCCTGCTTTAAACTTGGCCTTTTCTCAATGAATCTCATAGTATTTTGATATCAAGTTGAAAACCAATAAAACCTGCATACATACATAGTTAATCATAACCATTATTTTTCAGTTTTTCAGCAGTGTAAGGATGCTGTCCGAGAACTGTACAGAAACTCGCTCGTTTGACCTTAAATAACACATAAATGTCAGTAATCATACATAACTTTTAAAACATGAGGGATTTGAAAATGAAAGAAAAATAGCAACTTTGACTCTAGATGAAAATCTGTCTTCATAAGGGCTGGAATTCACTGCAGTCTGCTTGAAATATGTATAGTTTAATGTTAGAAAACAAATGCTTGCTTATATATTTAGGATTAAAAGTAGCAAATATTAAATGACCATTTTTGGGGCACATTTTTACAATAATGAGCAGAGTTAACCTTAGCAAGTCAGACTTGAATGGAGTTAGTAATAGGATGAGCTTTTTTCTCTTATGTTTGGGTCCCAAGTTCCCTATGTTTAAATAAGAAAAGATAAAAGTTCTGTGCTCAAGTATTAGTGGAATTACGGAGGAGCTAACTGTATATATCTAGGGAATGCAAAAGCTTAAAATAATGCGAATTCATTATTTAATTATTTAATCTGGCTGCAAAGAATTCTTGTTTGTACATTCGTCATGGACTTTCCTATTTGGGTTGCTGCTGTCTTCTCTTATGTGCAGCAGTGCTGTCTCCTGCTGCACCTCTATCAACAAAGGAAATAAACCCAGAAAGTATGAATTATGGTATGGTTTTGAGCCTTCTTGTGCCTTTGTTCAAGACTGCCTGGGGCAGAGATGTCTAAGAAATCGAACTACATAGCATATTTTCAGGCTGTGGAGAGACACTGGAATGAGTTGCCTCAAGGGCCTTTATCCAGAAGTGCCACAGGACCAAATTGCTCCCTGCTTTGCCTCATTTCCCTTTCTAACAGAGTCATTTAGAACCTCAGCCCCCTGTGCTAATACAGTAATGATGCTGTAGGGCTGCCTCTTCATGGTGACACCCTCTGAGGTCAGTGTAGTGAAGAGCAGTGATATTGCCAGACTTGTTATCTGCTGTGAGGGGTACTACAGCTGAGAAAAGGCCTCAATCATGCTGTAATGGTGGTTGCTGTAACAAATGCACATATGACATACATGGCTTGTGTGAGGCTTAGCTGTGAAATATGCATGTGTTCATATTTTGTTCTAATGCATAGTCTTCAGAAGTTATGGAAACAAACCTCCTTGTTTCTTTTTGCCCAAAAAATACAAACAAAGGGGAGAAAAAGGTCTTATCCTTAAACCAAAAGCTTCATTGAGACCAGTCTGGACAGTAAGCACAAAGCTTATCAAGGCAGAGCTGTCGAAGCCTGGCAGCTGCCTGATTTGCTAAAAGGCGAGCACTAAAATTGTCACAGCATTGTACTTAGTTTCCCAGAAAGATGGGTTCCAGGATGTGTCATTTATCATCACTGAGGCTGTTACTCTTTGTCCTGAAGAACAACGTAGCAACACAGGTGGTAACTCCTCCTGCCACCTTTCTACCTGTCCCACAGTGGTGGGATGGTGATTTACAAGGCTGACTCACTCTGTGCGTTTTCCAAATGCCAACACTAGTTGTTTGCCCTAAACCTCCCAAAAACTACATTCAGCCTGGTCTCGGCTTAGAAATCCCAGAAATGGTTAAAAGAGTGATGTGATGTGATAACGTGTGTGTGTCTGCATCTGTGTTTTTTAATCCCCACACATTATGTATGTGCTTAGCTAATGACATGCAAAACTATTTTCTCCGTTAGTCCCTGGTAATAATTATGCAGGCGCATGCCTTTCCTTTCCTGTTTTCCCCAAACACCCACATGGAACTAATGGACAGTTGATCTGAGGGCACGTTAATGATATTTCCAGAAGAAAGGACAGATGTTAGTTGTGCTGGTTCCAATCAAGACAGCACTTTCTACACAAGGGGTTCTCCTAATGCAAGTTGCTTCCTTGACTTACATGACAGGGTTTGTGTGCATGTATCTTTGCCAGACTGGGACCTGCATTTCCAGAAATGTCTCTCTAATATAATGTTTTCTGCGCACCATGCTGAATGTAATGGTAATACACATTTAAGGCTTGATTCTGCTCATACCTGAGAAAAATGTACGTAACTTCATTTGTGAGAGAAAAATCTGCAGGCATGCTTGTGTCTGAAAATTAGATACGGAGGATTTTTCACCCTGGTTTTATAGTGCTGAGGGTGTTATGGCTTTTGTTGTTGGGGTTTTTTTGGCTTTCAGCAAGCAGCATGGAAAATGCAGGAAGACGTGCAGGTTGCAGTGTAGATTATTGAGAAGTAGACACTGAGCTTGCACTCCGGTTGCATCTTTCTTTAGGGTGCAGCTTTTTTTAAAGAGGAGCCAGTACAGTCTTAAGTGCTCGTAGAAATCCATTCCCTGTAACCGAAGGCATCCACTTGGACTAGTAAAATCAACTGGCTGATTTCCTTGTATAGATAATGAGTTGGGAAAGACAGGCATTTCCCGCAAGTGGTCTCAAGCTGAAGCTTAATGCCTCTGAGTACAAGGGGAGCCCCAGGGAGACAAGTTCCTTAGCTGTCTTAGTAGTATAAGTACTTAGCTGGCATGAAGTAACTCAGTGGGTATGTAAACCAAGGTGAAATGACTGCCACTCACCCAATGACTCATCACAGGACATATTTGTACTGTCTTACAGTAGGACTGTAACTGGCACTGCATTGT
Organism: Psittacus erithacus; assembly: GCA_009867235.2. Lineage (NCBI taxonomy): Eukaryota > Metazoa > Chordata > Aves > Psittaciformes > Psittacidae > Psittacus > Psittacus erithacus. The sequence continues at coordinate 16,030 of WYDI02010109.1, read as the reverse complement.
GGCCAAACATTTCAGGTTTTTTTGGAAGACATGCTGTACTTGGAGGTTTTCCTCAAGCCTTACTTCCTGTAAAAGGGACAGTGTGACATAATTTTTTTTTCCTGTTTAGTTAATTTCTAGACAGAAAAGGATAATTTCAGGTTTTCATGATTGATTTGGAAGGCCTCTTAATATTTGGAAGATAGGAGTTGCCAGCTAATGTTCTGTGAACACTGCATAGCTTCACATCCCCTTGCAGCCTGCTACACTGCCTCTGCCAAATTGCCCTGAGCACCTCCTGCAACACTCTGCAAGCTCTCATCCCGAGGCTGGATCAGCCCAGGACCACATTGACTGTCTGGTTCATCCAGGAGCATTCCCTGCTGCCCACAGGCCCCTGAAGGAAGTGATGGAGAGAAATGGACAGAGGTTAAAGCACAGTGAGGTCCTGAGCAGTGGCTCACTATTGCTAGCACAGTAGGTGGCACATCTGTGCTTTCTTTAGCATTTTCCAAGGCTTTTCTGTAGTTGCCTTGTAAACTGCAGGGCATCACCTTCTGACTGTGCAGCGGTGGGGTTGGATGACAGCTCCAGATGAGAGGCCAGAGCGTTGCCTCCAGTGACCACAAAACACAGTGGTCAGCAGTTGGGTCAGGTGTGGCTTGACTTTGTTCTGCCCCTGTGTGTATCTTGCACTTGTTGGAGTGCTGAGGGCTCCCTCCTCCGTTCGCACACACTGTGGCCTCCCACGTGCCTGTGCCAGGAGCTTCAAAGGGTGGCTAATTCTCCAGCTGCTTGTGGTCCAAAGGTGAGCTGTGCTGAGGCCAGGGCTTGCGTCAGCTGATTTCAGCCCTCATGCTGTTTGTACAGCCTCTCTCTTGGTACTCCAGGGTTAAACTCCATCCATGAGTGCTACTTGAATGAGATAGTTGTTCTGGACCTCAAGGGGAGGTGAAGTAAACTGCTATAAGGAGAGGAGGCTAAGGGCTGTGCAGCTGATTCCACTGACAGCATTCACTGATGATGTTAGTAACTACAGCCAATTTATATCTCTAAAACTAAGGACATGGTGAGCTTTAGGGTTAGATTTTTTGGTAAGAGAAAGTGCAAGAATCTCGGCAATTTATTTTAGTTTTAGAAGGTGGAGTCTGAGTAAGGTTGGAAAGCAATGTGATTTGATCATAGCACACTTTGAATTGGAAGTTGTTGATGTCTTGCTGGAGGAGGTGACTATGCCAAGATGTTAGTACGCCACTTTAGGAAGAGGGAAAGCATGAAGGGGAGAGCAGGTTCCACCTACATTTGCCACTAAAATATCTGTTTTCTTATTTCTCACCTTTCCAATTGAATAGGCATGACAGGTAAACTCTAATGCTGGGATTACAGTCTGGGTTACTAAAATGCTGTGAAAAGTAGAGGCAGCCCTAATTCAGGACTGTTTCTGGTTAAGATTACTGAGCAGTGGCCAGATCTGGGCTGAAATAGGTCACTGTAGGTGAACTATATCTCCTTTGAAAGGGAGGACCATGAGGAGAAGCAAGAAAGGGCTGGAGGTTATCCTAGTGATGATGGTGTCATAAGAGCAGGAGAGCCATATCCCTTTTATGGCCCTTAACAGATCACTGTGTTCCCTGCTGGAGTTACAGGTTCCTTGGTGGGTTAAGCCTGTGGTAGGTTTAGGGTTTAGAAATGGGAAAAAGCCAGGCAGATAGTATATGATGTGTTTGCAAAGCTGGACCCAGATGTTTTTAGGGGTGGCACCACAGAAGGTCTTCATGGTATTCTCTGGGGTGGGCCAACTGAGCAGGCCCACAGTGGTGTTTTTGCCAAAGCTGTTTTTAAGTGATCATTGGATATTGATATGGACATTGATTGGACGTCAAGCAGCTCTTTTTAACACCTGGTCCCTAAAAGAGTTTTCTGGCTGCTGTTTCTTTGTGCAGTTGCTGGTTACAGCTAGGCCAAACTCAGGCTGTAAATCATAGCAGCATCATTTGCTTTCTTTGCTGAAGAGATTGGAGACAGTATGTCTTTCATGCCTGATACCTCATAGTAATGGGGCTCGAGGAAGTGCTTTAGGTATATTTGCAAAATGGGTCCCTTCTGCTGTGTTGGAAATTTCCCCATACATTCCCTTCACAATCTGGGAAAATATAGTTCCAAGCCTAAGTTACTGGAACTAACTTCACTTCTTGTCTTCTGAACTCTTGGGTTGTTCTTGGTGGAGGTCCACAAGGACAAGCTTATCAGCTACGGACAAACTGAAATAATAAGTGAAACGTTCCTAGTTACACATTCCTCCAGAATCAGAGGTGATCTTTTTTTGTTGAGTGAGACAAATGTAAATAGGATTTACACTAATTTTCTGCCTCTTCAGTCCCACATGTTTGCTGATTTGGCTTGTCAGCGTGTAGCTTGATAACAGCAGATAAATGTGTGTTTTAAAAAAATCATCAAAGGCTGATCAGAAATTGTATGTGCGTTTCTCTAAATACAACCATGCAAAAGGCATTGGTTTGTGTAAAGGCTTGAAAGGCTTTACCATCTGGATTTCCAAGAGTCAGATGAACAAGCAAGAAAGAGAAATATTAAGCACTCTGAGATCATTGCAATGGATTCCCAAATGGAAGAAAAGCCAACTGGGAAGCATGGAAGCATAGAATGTTTTTGATTGGAAAGGATCTGAAGATCATCAGCAGTGTTAGTACGAGCAGCACTGTACCTCTAACACGAAAATTTTAGAAGCATTTTGTTATTTCTTTTCTGTTCCCAGTGGAGAGAGGTTTTTCACCTGCAAGCAGGCATGTTCTCAGGCAGTGCCTTTACCAAACGGTGCAGGTGTGGTCCTGGCCCTCGCCCAGGTGAGGCGTGGGCAGACAGTACTTGCACTGTGGCATAGGACAGCACAGAAACTACTGCCTCTTCTTCCTTCCCAAGTCTTTCAGATCTTCCATGCTCATAGCCGATCTATTGTTTTCTGGGGGAAGGACCTTGTCTAGTAGATACATTGAAATCAGCTGTGTGCAAGCCACTAAAACCAGCAGATACCATTGGTTTCCTAGTTTCCAAGCCCATAATTCATGACATATCACAGATTTCTGTTCAGCAGAGCACTGTGAAAATGAATTAAATTATTGGCTATTTCTAAAACGCATCAGCAAGCAGAATTGGGTTAACAAGTACAGTTCCATGTTGGCAAAACTGAAATTCCACATTTTAGTAGACTGGTACTCTGCTTTTCATGGAGAAGTAGCATTCATGCTGTGGCATTTCTGTAAGCCACCTTTCAGTGAATGGGCTGTAGGAAATGTGAGGAGTTGCTGGGTATGCTCACTTAATGAGAACGATGCATTTGTGCTTACAAGGAGAAATTCTATTGGTGACAACATATGCTCAGAGTAGTAAGAGTTGGTCATTGCTGAGGGACCCTGGAACTGCTTTCAGCTTGCTGCTTGGGTTGCAGGTCAGGGGTACATCCACGGAGGTCAGTGGTATCACATCAGTGAAAGGTAGCCTGAGAGGACAGGCAGAGGTTAAAAGACTTGTCAGACCCACATGAGTCATCCTGTGCTTAATCCACTGACTCATTCCTGCTTTAAACACAGATGCTGAGACAACAGTTCCCACTTTTGCAGAAATTCTTGGCACCGAACAAATCACAAAGCTTGACTACAGCTCTGGACATACTGAGGATTTTTTCCTTTGCACTTTGGAAATAAAGTTACCATCCTGTGATAAATATTGAAGGGAAAAGTTAGACACTCAGCATAATGGCTGAAGGAATAATCAGCCACATTTGAATAGCTCACCACGCAGTTAAGTTTGGTTTCTGATTCAGGTCACTAGCCAATGACTTGAATCTGAAGCCACTAGCTCAGTTAATAAATGAGTATCTGCTTAACTGTATTAAATGGCTACTGTTGTTATTTTAAATTATATGATTAATTTTCATTTTCCATAAATCTGTTAATGGTTTCTGGCAAGAACAGGATAATATAGTCCCTTCCCAGTATAGTTCCCCTCAATACCTGAGTTTCGAATGCACCGTATCATATAGTTTGATTGAACTGGTTTCAGCTGAGGCATAAACCAGAGAATGGAAAAGGTAAGTGGGAAATTGTATGTGAATTAACTTAAAAGGAATTAAGAAGACTTATGAGGAGTGGCTGTGGTTGTTTGGCTTGTGAGAAGGATCTTGCTCAGCTTGGAGAAGAGAAGACTCAGACGTGACCCCATCACAGTCAACAGCTTCCTCACGGGGGCAGCAGAGGAAGACGCGCTGATCACTGGCGACCACCGATAGGACATGGAGAAATGGAACAAAGCTCAGGGGAAGTTCAGATGGGACACTAGGAAAAGGTTCTTGGCTGAGGACTGGTTGGTCACTGAACAGGTTCCTCACGGAAGTGGCAGCAAGACTGTCACAGTTCAAGGAGTGCCTGGATGATGCTCTTAGTCATATGGTTTAGTTTTAGGTAGTCCTGTGAGAAGCAGGGGGTTGGATTCAATGACCTTTATGGGTCACTTTCAACTTGAGATACTCTAGGATTCTAAGAAAAATAACTTATTTCCATAATCTGTGATGGAATAAAGAATTTCCTGTAAAAATTGGCAATATGACCTGATTTCTTTTTTTCACACCACTATAAGAGGAAAATGGTATTCTGAGACTAAAATGTGTGTGTGCATACATCACTGAGTTGAACAAAACGTAGTGAATTTCACAGTTTAGGTGTAATATTAAAATTGAAGGTCCAACATATTGTTGACATATGACCAGCTTTCCCCCAACTTTAAATATTTCACAGTAGACTGAGGATACTTGATCACCAAAAAAATGTCTTTTGACCCTCATGTGGAAGTGAAAAACACTTCTATTTGCATAATGAAAGAACTTGATTACACTGACAGCTGCAATTTTATTCTTCCAGCTCCTCATAACAGAGGCTGTACAAGCTGTTCTTGCTGTATGTCAAAGCTGTGTCCCTCCTGAAAGCCACTGCATTCTAATTATCCAATTACTCCCTTACAGGATACAAGTCAGAAAATGGATTAAAAATAGGGGTGTTTATGAACTCTGCAGTCAAATCAGTCATTATTGATTTTAAAGTATTCACAAATGAAATATTTACTGAATAGGAGTTGGGTCTTTTTTTTTTCTTTTTAAGTAGGGCCATGTAATAAAGCAATAATGCAGTTAATAATATATCTGTAAATATTTCTTTCTTTTTTGATTCAGTAGCAATAGAAAACATCTTGACTTTTCTGGAACCACTGGTGTTTGAGTAAGTATGTACTATACTTGCTGAAAGTAAGCATTTTTCATTCATTCACTCAAAAATGAACTCAAAGGAGGTTCGACCAGGCAGTTGTGTTTATACACAGACAAACGTACTGGCACAAACTGTCATACTGTGTGAAGTGTTGCTGCCCTTGAGCAGGGTGATAGAGCTCCCGCTGACTTCTATAGCAGCAGCTTTTATGCACTGAATTCAGCCAGATTATTATGCGAACAACAGTTTGGAGCAAACAAAACAGTGGCTATGCATGACAGTAGTGGTTGTGGTACAGCAGTGCACCTGAAGTCAGTTTGCTGGGTAAGCGTTTGCCCTACCTATGGTGTCTTTACGATCCAAGTATTCACAAGGTGGGCTTCAGTGCTGTGAAAACACTTGATTTGCAAGAAACTTAGCCTAAATGCACCAATGTGGTAAGCAAGACTGTGCAGAAGGAGCACCAGACTGAAAGCTGAAAGTATGACAGCCTGTATGCTAGGATTTATTTAACAAATTGAGAACCCATCAAGCCACAGGATTCAGGCTGCTCCTCCTTTTCTTGCATTTCTCTGTGAGTCTGCACTGTCCGAGGAGATATTTAACTTTCTAAATGTGCTCATGTCCTTAAATTGAAAATGTGTCACAATTTTTACAGTAATTAAAATTCTTATCAGAAAGGAAAGAAAGTCGTAACATGGAAATATTACAGGTAGTTCTATGTGCTTTTTCTAGGTGGAAGCTGATAGAAATGGTAATAATTTCTTTTTCTCAGAAGATGCTTACCCCAATAAACACTGACTGGGATGTAGGTCCCACTCTGTGAGCATACACATATTTGAGAAATCAATGAACAGGGCATTCTGTTACTGTTACAGTTAACAATGAGGTTAGCAGCAAATCCTGCCTAGTGTGTTGTTTGCAGCTTGGTTTTGTTGCTCATCTCATAATGCCAAGTCAAGCATTTTACACTTATTCTTACATTCTTGCTCAGGCTACAGGTGAAGTCCATGAAGTCTGACTTTGCTGATAATTTTGACTATTTCCTACTCATTACCTTATGCAGGAGGGAGCCTTTTTGGACAGCCAAGCCTGTAAACTCTTCAATGTATATTAATCAGTTGAAGAGCTTCGTGCTACCTATGGAACAAGTGTGCGCTGAATAATATGGAGAAAGCACAGATTACCTCAGAGATCTGCTTTCCAGTATGAGCCTTCTAATAAAAAAAGGGGACAATAAAATAATTGAGATAGAGAAGATTATGGTTCCTCTAGTCACTGACACTCATAAATGCTGGTTATTCTATTACAGTACTTTTCAGGATATAAAAAAAATACATTGGACCAGTGGCTGCTGCAGTATTTTGGAGGAGAGGATAGAGGAGTACCAAACACCTGTAGAATAACAGGACTAAAACATCACACAGGCTGGTTAACAGAGAAGCTTTAGAAGTCCTGTGAAAAGTAAATTTAGCTCCCAGATGGGCGGGGTTTTTCAGTGGGCCGCAATGGACAGCCCTGCTGGCAGCACTGTCCAGATATGCTCCTTAGGCCATAAACAATGATGACAGTGGTCAACCCCTATGCTCTTCCCTCTGTTTCTTGCATATTAAACTCCCAGATTTAGGTCTATTTTCTGTCTCACTGTATCAGTCCCAAAGGGCTTGAGGTAAAACGTATTGGAATGAAAAACCATGTTAATTTCACAGGGGAATGCTGGAAGCATTAGAGAGATTTGATTCTTCAAATGATGGTACCTTGAAGAGTTTCTTTTACCCAAGGATAAAAGAGTGCAACAAGGATCACTTGCCTTATTACAAAGCTACGTAGAACTGTGCTGAGTTTCTGACATAGTACAGGCAAAGGTAATTTAAATAATCTTTTCTTCCATTTCTCTTACAAGGGTAAAAATATGCTCTAGCATAATTTTATTGCCTTCTAAGATCTTCAAAGGGTAACTTGCTATGCCTTTATGAATGATGGGACATAGAACTCTCCAGAAAAGAAAAACACTGTTTTAAGGTAGAGAAAAAAATTTTAAACCACAGTGACCATATTTTTCCCATGAAACATAAAATGTCATGACAAACATCACTTTCAAATCGCATTGGCTACTTTCACAGGTTAACCCGAGGGGAGGCTAATGTGATCAAAGGTGGAGTCACCAAGAAAGGAGAATGATGGTGTTTGTCCAAACGCTGTTCTGGAGCCTTGTCTTAGAGCCAAAGACCTGCAAGGATCCTGCAAGTGGAGACTGCCAGGCACTAGGTACTGCAAAAATGCACCTAGCCTAGGTGCTGCATCTTATTTTGAAACACACCCAAGCCTTCTGCAGTAATGAAAGGATTAGGGCTTGCAGTCTTCCTCGTGTGTTATCCTCCGTCAAAAACTTCATGCTTTTCTCCTGCCACAATGGAATCTAGCATCTGGTCTCACATGACGCTGATTACTGTTTAATGAGTGCATTAAATTTTTTTCTAATTAATTATTCTTTGTATAGTGGGCAGTTATTGAGGAACTTATGAAAATAGGCAGTTTAAAAGATCACCTTAAGTTCAATTTTGTAGAAATAGAACTGTGGTCAGAAAGCAGCTATTAACTTGACTTCTAGGTCTGTTACAGGTCTTGACCACAAGAGGGAGATATGACATAGCTTACTGAAACATTTCTCAGGGGCCTATCCAGTCAGTTTAAGGCTTCCACACAAAACACGATCTAATTAATTTTGTATTGATATTCATAGTTAATGTTTCTTAACAACTCACCATATATATAATATTATGCACTCAGGACTATCAAAGAGCTCGTTTGAGTCTCACTGCAAAGGAAACATTTGCTCCTGTGTATTTTTAATTAGGCATGGAAAGCCTTAGCAGGAGTTTGTGCCTGTTGCAAATGGCCACGAAAAGTGTGAGGAATGGAGGATCCCTGGGGAGCAAGATGGGGATGCACAGAAAGAGCCAGGCTGGGAAAAGAGCACTCCAGCAGCCACAGGAACCTTGCCTGCTGCCAGATACCATTGGCTCTCAGCAATCTCACTCCTGTGTCTAGTCATTAAATAGAAGCAGCAGCCTGAAAGCAGCCTTTTTGCAAAAGACTACTATGATGGAAAGAGGATTCATTTTACAAGTAAGCATGAAAGCCAGTTTTAATATTTGTAATCTCAACTTAATTTCCACAGTTTCACTGCCTGTCTTCAGATAGGGCAGGTGGAACTTGATGGTTCAGTTTATGATCGGAGACCCATGTCACAAACCAGGAAAAACCTCAATTTGCCTTTGGAGGGAGACTAAAGAGTCAGCTGTTTCCCACTTTCTGATGGCCCAAAGAGCTCTAGCTTGAAACAAAGCACTAGGGTCTTTACAAAGATGTTTGGCATGGCTTGTCATGCAAACCAGATGCCAGACAACTAAGCCAAAGCAGCATGCTGACTGCAGTAACAGCAAGGGCAAGGGGCAGCAGGTATGCCGTGGGGAATTGCATTTCTCTTCTGTAAGTCAAGAGAATATTAATGAGAAAACACAGGAATTTCAGAGTCCATGTTGTGCATTCGTCTTGAATGTTGCGCCTTCGTCTCAAGTGTTGCAAACACAGATTAGTGGGATTGGTCCCCTGGCAAAAGCAGACTATGGTCAAAAATGCAAACAATAAGGAGTGAATATAGGAAGAATCTAGGAAGTCATAAGCAGGATGGAAATAGCATAGCATAGCATAGCATAGCACAACATAACATAACATAACAAACACAAAATAGAATAATCCTATGTACAGGAACAAGGGAAGAGCAGGTGCAACCAAAAACTATCTGGTTCTAAAAGGAATGAAACCATTTTTCCCACAACATGTTGTTAATCTGTGGAAGTGATTGCGACAAGACATCATGGATAATAAAACTGCATAAGGATTCCAAGAGCCTTAGATGAGTCCATGAAAATAAAAAAAACCCACTTAGGACTATAAAACATAAAGATATCATCTCTAGAGAAGAAGTCCAAGGTGCAGGTGCCTGGAAAACAGGAGATTAATATTTAAGAGGTAGCACTGTTTGGTGGCCTTTATCTTACGCTTTCATTTGATGTCTGCAGCTGGCTGCTAAGTGTGAAAGGCCTTTGGTCCAAGCAAACTCTCCTGTGAAAGATTACAAAAGACAGAGGACAACTGAAAATCAGACCATCAACATTTGTTTTGAGCAGTGGTGTTCCTAAAGTGGTGGCTTTATAAACTACCACGAGACTAGCAGAGCTGCGTGGGCTACTTGCACCACCTGAGGGAAGGAAAGGATTTGGATACCGAGACAGAGCAACTAGGCATGGACTTCCAGGGCAATCCCATAACTTAGAAGCACTTACATCTTACCTAAATGAATTGTATCCAAAACAGATCATCTGTTTTTCTTCTGTTGCTTTCACTTGCCTTACAAGAACATGGATAGGATGTTCTCCAAGAGTATGGCTTTGCTCTACAGGCTGTTTTAGTACCTGATCTAAAGATTAACCAGTGTTAAATACATAAAAGAGTCTCCTGAGGCTTCCAAAAATATGCCACGCATGGGAAATCCTCAGTTCTTAACCAATTCGTTAATGCTGTCAGGCTTCCAACATTTGGTCAGCGCCTCTTCTTGTGCATCAGCAAAGTCTAAGCTCACAGAAATGTGATTTATTGGAAAATGCATAGGAGGATTCCAGGCACTGTTGCCATACAGTGGCTGTTTCCTGGTTATAGAAGTTTAAAATGTAAGGAGCCTTTAAAAGAAACATATTTCTCTGTGTATGAGTGTATTTGTGCTCCAGTGAAGAAAAGAGGTTTCTACTTCACTGTTCATTAGGAAAACAATTTTCTTATACTGCAAGCTTTAGGATAACTACTTTTCCCAAACTGCCTCATGCTTTGCTCATAGAAATGATCTGCTGGCAGAACACAGAGCTGGAGGAGGAATTTTTTCCTTCCAATAGAATATTCCCATTGTTGAACAGGTGTTCTCTTCCTTTGGATTTACAAAACCAGAAGAATGACTGTTTCTCTCAGAAGAGGATGGACAAGTACTCTGGGCACACTGCAGGGGCTGCTGTCATCACCAGCACTGAAGTGAACAGGGACTTAGCTGGAGCCTTCCGAAGCAGTTATTACTGCTTGAAGCAAAAAGCTGGAATCCAAATGATAATAGCACATTTGTGGTGTGGTGATTAAACAAGTGATAAGCATCTGCATGCAAGTGCTGGGCTGCAGAACTTGTAAAACTCCTACTTCCCACTTCGAAGCTCAAACATTTCAGATGTACAGTCTTTTGAATATTGACATTTTTAAATGCCTAGTATACCTAAGATATTAGAAAGCAAGAAAGCAGTTTATTTTCCCACAAGAAATCAGCAAGTTCTAATGTGTTGTTTTGTTTTGTTTAGCTCTTGTTTTGTTTTGTTTTGCTCTTGTTTTATTTTGTTTTGTTTTGTTTAACAGATTTTGTCCTATTCTAATCTGTTTCTGTATTGTTTGGGGGGGTTTGTTTGTTTGTTTTGTTATTGTTTTCCTGGTCCTTTTCCTCTGGGTGTGTTCCATAAATGCATATTGGAATATTTTTATCATCTTTTTCACTACTGATCAACAGAGATTTTAAGTACTAGTTCAAGCCAGTCTCATTTTAAAAAGCTGAACAGTTCACCTATTAAAATGCAATTCTCTTCAGATATTTGGGCAGATCAGGATTAATTTTCAGGCTACTTTTCAGAGACTCCTGTCATCATTTTCTTCAGTTTTATTGAAACACATTTGTTCACTAACTGAGTTGAACTAAGTTAACCTCTTGCACACCAGTTTCTCAAATCCTTGCTTTCATTCAGTTTTAATGGTAAGCTGAAAAAAAATCCCCATTTATTTCTTCAAAGCCGTGTTTCCATTTTTGAGTGCTGTCTTTTAAAAATTGTAGACTCATAGAATCATAGAATGGTTTGGGTTAGAAGGGACCTTAAAGCTCATCCAGTTCCAACCACCTGCCATATGGAGGGGCACCTTCCACTAGATCAGGCTGCTCAAAGCCCCATCCATTCCTGTCCACAGGAATACCAGAGGGGCTGAGAAGGGGAAACACAACTAACCTCAAGGCTGAAGAACAGAGGTGAAGACTAGATTAGAAGAAGGTGTTAGGAAGGTTGATTGCCATGTTTTGGGTGTCCATTACAAGAGATTTCAGAAAGCTCTGAAGGGGTATTGTCTTGAACGCCAGGATACAGATTCTGTTTAGCTTGTTAAATTTAAAGTGTCAGAATGACACCTGAAAGTTTCTGATTCAGAAGATAGCATTTTAGTTCTCATTTCTATGTGTGCTCCTAGTATGGCCTCTCTATTGAGATTTTAACTTTTCCAAATGTATATAATTATCTAAGATATATTTCCAAGTAATGAATTCCTTTATGCCACTTTAAATACTTTTTCCTCAGAGAATACATCAGTTCCTTTGTATATACCATTTCTGAACAGAACCATTTCCTTCATTATTAAAAATCACTTGATTTAGAGATTAATAAATCAAGATGTATTTTTCCCCCATTTTAAGCAATGTGGAAGACTTGCAGAACTTACTTAACCCCTTCTAGTACTGAATTGACAGAACTGTCTTGTGTTGCAAGTTTCCTTGTATGTAACCATTAACTTGTCATATTTTATCTACAAAGGGAAAATGTTACAAATATTTCTTTCTGATTCAATATTTAATTCTTATTTCCATCTTTTATTAAGGGTTGTAGTTGCCATAATAAAAATGTATTACTGAGTTTCATCAGGATTTTGTTGCTGTCTAAGGTCTAGTTGGAAAAAAAAGAAAAAAACAACAAAATCCCTAACTACTGTAATTTCAGAACTGATTCTGACCTCAATTCCAATGAGAAGAAAATATCATTGGGCATGTCCTCAGTTCTAATAAATCAATGGAACTTTACCAGGGTATCTGGAGGAAAAAAAAGGTGTTAGAAAGAGGTTAACTACAAAACTGGCTGCTTCAGACAAGTCCTGGGAAGGGATGCTTGGAGTTCTGAGCAAGAATATCCTGTAGTTGAGACCTAAGAGATACGTAGCAGATACTCAGCAGAAACCTGAGTTTCTGAAGAACAGCCATGATATTTGGTTTGGTTAGGAGTCATACACTGAGGTCTGTTCTGAGCTTTTCTCTTGCCTAGTAAATAACATTAGCTGATATCATACTTTAAAGCATTTCTCTTCATAGGCCTCATGTTGTGCACCGAATGCTAGTCAGACCTTGGAAGGAACTACAGGAAGTGAGCGCTGTTTCCTATCCATCCCAGTTCAGCCCAATTAGGTGTGTTGGTTTATAAGGATTGTTCTACCTGCAGAACGGAAGGTGTTTCTTCTACACAGGTACTAGAGATTTTTCTTCCATGGTTAAGTTATGAAGATCCCTACTGCAACTGGTTGTGTTACATACAAAACCGTGTGTCAAGGAGCATAGTTATCAGCAAACAAGGCTGACACAATGGATTTATGTCGCCCGCCTTTTTCTCCACAATATACCATTGAACTGATGCTCTTGGGTGAGACCCCTGTAACTAGTGGAAATTCCTCTTAGGTAGGGTGCTTTGACATGTATCCTGTGAGTACTTCGCTTTGGGCATGTTAAGTCATTCTCTTTCAAGGAAGCATTTGCGTGGCCAAAGTCACGTGCTCATTAGTTGTTACAAGACTGGAGACAGAAAGCTATGTCCTCCTCAGGGCTGTTAAGCATTCAGCAGTCACTGCACTTCCAAGCTGCATTTGTTGTTCCCAGAAGAGGAAAAACTGTGGGTGCATATATGTGAGTATTTAAAAAGCTTCCACAAACACCAGCACTTACTTTGTTTGCTTCTTTTAACAGTTGCCTAGTTAGTGTCTCCACCAAGGGTTGGGAATTTTGCAAGAGCTCAGAAGATTCAGTCAAGCAAAAGGAAAACATTAATGTTTCATGAAAAACAGTATATTTAACAGCAGTCATTAAATTGCATTTAAAAAATATTTCTTTCTTACTTAAGTATGAAGCAATTTATTTGCAGTAGAAGACTCGAGTATGCTGTAGGGATGAGGGATGATCTTCTGGTGAAAACTTTCTAAGATGATTCAGTAGATGTTTTTACTTAATTTTCTGATGTTTTAGGAACCACCAGGATTCAAAAATGTAGTTAAACATGCCATGCATGGGTGTCTGTGGCTAGGCTAAATATCACAGACACTCTTAGGTCCCTATGATAACTGGCCTTTTGTGCTCAGTCTAAACAGTAAATGACATTGGCCTGGTAATTCCCCCTCTCCCACCTTTTCGCCTCTGAAATAAACAACCTGCCCTGTTCATATTTTCCTCGTTTGTCCCCATCCTGCTGCCTCAGCACCCTTATTAGCTGACTCTTACGCTCAGGGTCACCAGTAAATCAGCACTTCCCCTGTTCTGGCATCTTCTCTCTTTTGTCAGCCTTGGACTTCCCGATAGACTCCTTCCACATTTTCTCTCTGGTAGTTTCTTTCATTACTGCCTTACTACTTCAGGGGCAGGTTGGGCTTGGCAAACACTTTTTCACTACCTGTTTGCCATGCCTGGTATTTTCTTTCCTCATCCTCCCATCAGTTTACCTTTAGGTTGTTCATTGGTCTCAAGAGCACCTCTGATGCTTCCCTCTCGGCCATGTAGCCAATTCCTTGGCACTCCCAAGTGGTGATCCAGGGGAAAAAGTTGGACCTGCAAAAAGCTGGATCTGTAAAATCTGAAGCCAAGGATGACTGAAGCTGAAAGTGGCAGAAAAACATGACTCACAGACCACAGCAGCAGCATTCCCTGCATCAGCTGCTGGACTGCACTCTGAAGGAGGAGGCTTACCTGGGGATCCTACCAAGCTCCACAAGAGTTTCAGAGAGAAAAACTAACACTTTTCCCTCATCCTGGCTTAGAATGATCTCCAATAAACTATTCAGCACCATGACTTGCAGCAGTATGAAGAGGTTAAGGCATTCCCAGCACTGTGGCTTGTTCTTACAGAACACAATTGTGGAGTCGTGGGGCACGGACTCCAGTGATAAGTTCAGCCGAAGACAATTTATTAAGTGTGCAATTAGTCTTATATACAGTTTTGGCTTTGATCACGTGTTACAAAACATTACACGATTGGTTATTGCTTGGTTGTGGCATTATTAGGTTGGTTAGTGCTTACTGTTCATGTGCCTAAGGTCTTTTTCTAATTGGTTGTAATCCTAAGAAACTGTTACTTTTGCTACAGAAATTGTGACTTTTGCTGCTCTCTTTATCTGGCCTAGTTCCTCAGTTTAGCTTCCTTCTTCAATTTCCCTCTACATATTCTGGAGGTACTTCGTGTTCTCTCTTTGGAGATCAGCCAGTAGTACATCCAGTTCAAGGTCCAACAGGGCTGACCACTTGTCACTTACTCCATTCTCTTCTTCTACTTCCACACACAATGAAACACCCTCCCAGACATCTCAAACCACAGCTTGCACAGCAGCATCCAGATACCCAGTGCAAGAGCAGCATGAAACAACCACCATGGACATGAGCATGACAGGGTTGAACAGGTCACAGCGCACCTCTCTGTACTGCTGCCCTACAGGCACACCCCTGGGAGAGCTGCCTGTTCACATCAGGAGCATCTCCAGTTTGGTGGGACTGGTCCTCACAACCTGCACAGTAGGTGCCATCCCACCTCCTGGGTGGTTTTCCTGTGCCAGTGTTGTTTAACAGCAGTGTTTCAATCTGTCAGGCTGGAGAAGTGACAAGCAAGGAGCTTATTTCCCTCTTGCTCTCACACAAAGCATGGGACTGGGTTTTCTGCACAGCAGGGTGTTTCCTACCCAGCTGCAACATTGATTTTTGAGTCCCTGAACACACTCTCTCTGTGCCAGAAGGAACTGGAGTGCTAAAATCACTTGTCACTGGTAGAGTGAAAGCTGTAACAGGCACTTGTGAGGCCAGGTGCTGCGCAGGAGATGCTCTCTGCTATGTCTGTTACTGGCCTGTCTGATAGCTGCACTCTGCAGGGTGAGTGGGGTGACTAGCCTGAAGGCTGACCCACTGTTACATACAAATTAAGCCCTTAGGAATCTTCTTAGCACAGCAGACCAGAAAAACAAAACCAGTAGTGATCCCTGAGAAATCAAATCAGGTTGTTTGTTTGCCACATTGCTAGGCTGCAAATTAACCAATGTCATTTGTTTTATAAAGGTGAATAGGGACAGTGTTCTTCCTTTCCATGCTGAACAAGGAGCTGGAAGGTACAATGTCAGAATTCCAGAGTCATTACCAGATCAATTCTATAACTGGGTGTATGATACATTTACTTTGAACTATTTATGTGCTCATGAGGTGTGGATGTGTTGCTTTGGGGTATGCACAGAGCTAAGGAGCAGGGTGGCACGGGTCTCTGGCTGGGAATACTTGCTTTGCAGACAATTGGAGGGAAGAGAATAATTGTGGGGATTTTGGAGAAGGCTTTAGTTCTCAGTTCTAGGGAATCTGGGCTCCTCTGGGAGGGTACAAGACATGATCAAGGGCAAAAGTTGAACCCACCTGTTTGCTCATTTTAATACTAAACTCACCAGTTGTTACTTCTGTAATTTAGGGCAGAAGTGCCTTTCTATAGAAGCTGAGCTCAGGCACAATGAGGTTCAGGAGCTGCTGATTTGTTCTGAAACAAAGATGGGCACAAAATTGCTAAATGAAACGTAAACCTTTAGAATCAGTTTTAAGCAATGCTAAGGTGATGGCTTTGTAACAGTAGCAATGGAAAATTACTGAGGTG
>WYDI02010107.1:53142-83844 GCA_009867235.2 Psittacus erithacus | reverse complement strand
TAAACATTACTGAGCAGCAGCTAAAAACATCGGTGTTATCAGCGCTGTTCCCAGGCTGAAAGTCAAAAACACAGCACAGCACCAGCTACTGAGAAGGAGAAAAAATGACTGCTACTGCTGAACCCAGGACAGCTAACAAATTTTAAAACGGTGCCAAGACTCTAGTTTCACATGTATAGTCCTCACCAGCCTTAATCCGCATTCTTTAAAACAATACAAAATGACTCTTAATCTGCATATGTACTTGCACTTTTATGCATAGGCTGCTCTGACGTCACTGCTTTCTCCTTCTCAAGGTAACTACAGACCTGATACATTTCTCAACTCTTGGTCATCACCCTTGTGACAAGTGTAAGGGGAAGTAGACTAAGTTGCTTTGGAACAGCAAGTAGACTATGGGAAAGTAGAGGTAATGGAGCAGTGAAAGAGGAAGCTCCTGAATAAAATCTAAATTACATGCTACTTAAAGCTGCCAGTGCATTTAAAAAGATCAAACCACATTGTATGCACATGAAAATAGTTGTTTCTGTTGTTCCTGGGGTTTGTTTGTTGCTTTAGGTTTTTGTTGGGTTGGTTTTATTGGGGGTGCAGTTGTGGGTTTTTTTTGTTTGGGTTTTCTTTTAAGCTCACAGGTGGCATGTTAATAAAAATGAACACAGCTCGCTTTGAGGCAAGACATTTAGAAAAAATCCTTTACTGGTAAATTCTTTATGTCAACTTCATGAATGAAGCCACACAATGGTAAGAACCTGTGAAATTACCAACCATTTCTGGATGTTCACAAGTTACAGCCATTCACTGCTACAGTGTTGAGTTCTAGAACTCAGTCTCCATACATACATGTAACAGTTGAGCACATGTTTTCTGGATGACTGTAGTGCACTGTCTTTGAATATGGCTCTTGCTCAGCTAAGAAATTTTCCGGAGTGTTAGGTAAATCAGGATTCTTTTTAGAGTGAACAAATGAAAGCAGAACAGCAAAGCAGATAAAAGTACAGAAAAAGCATTATGAGTGATTGCAGCTGTAAGAAATCTTGGAACAAAGGAAGTAAGCAATACATGGTCTACATGAAAAAATTAGAGCAGATCATAAATATGACACACCAGATAACAATTCACCTCCAGCATTACACTGCAAAACAAGAAGTCCTCAGGGTGGTAAACTAGATGACGAAATAGCTCTGTGAATTCATGGCACAGAGCATACACACACCAACTACCTTTCTAAATACTACTTTTTCACAAGATTTAAAAGGAACCACAATGTGAAATAACATTCCAGATGCATGGAGTAATTATCTTACTTGCTGATGAGCAGTACAAATTCAGCTTACATCCTGAATCCATACATATCAGAGAGCTACTGCTAGCACTGCAATTAAGGTTTTCCACTAGTCCAGACACAAAGTTGGGAGTAGTGATGCCAAGACTGTTTCCAAACAATTGTTAACTACTCCTTAAGATCAGCGATAAAAGATATTTTCTGAAACAAATGCATGTTAAATTTGAAGCATGCTCTTGAAGGCAAGGTTAGTTTAACCATTTCAAATGTTAATCCCACTTCTCTTCTTTGAAAACAGTTATTTGTTTTAGTGTACTTCCATTTATTAAAAAAACATTTTTCTCAAAAGCAGCCAATACGGGGGGGGGGGGGGTAATTGGTTTTGAGGTCAACATACTTGTAATTAGCAGTGATACTTTGTGGTTTTCTTGTCTCAACCTTACCCAGTCTATACTGTTTTCAAAACTGCTGTGCTCTAATATTCTCAAAAAATAGTTATTTAAATTTTAATTCATTATGTCCTTTTTGATATGCTTCTGCTTACCTCAGTGGAAAACTGAAATATGCTAATTACATGTTTGCTTTATCATTCTAATTAAATTGTTAATTAATTGATCTCAGCATCCTTTAAACAAGATTCATAGCAGTGACAGAAGTAACATAGAATGGCATTTTAAATAGAGCAGGAGACAATCATCTGAAAATTCCACTGTGGAAAATACAGTTGGAATGGGTCACTAACATTTTCCACTCCAAACCACTTTGTACAGTTATTCAATTGTGACTACCACTGCATGCTTGATGCTACACTCTTGATGTGTTCAAATCAGAAAAAAAATAAATTTAGCAGTTCAATTTCAAAACAATATAGAGATCTGGAGTTAAGTCAATATAATCTTTCTATGTCTTTACTCATGGTAAATGATAGTAAATTGTGGCAAACTAAACCAAAGAACTTTAATTCAAAATAACTGAAAAAACACCCATTTAAACAGATGTTAATTAACCCTGCAGGGTACATGCAGGACTTGAAATGAGTCCAAACAATGTCCAGCTTAATGCTAAGAACTTATAAAATGAGCTATCAGGGCCTATTAGTGCATTGTAATGGCTTAGATACTTGAAGAAGTGACCCTAAAATCTCTATTCTGACCCGACTTTCAGAAATGGGGCAGAAGATTGACCTTCACACAATATAATCAGCAAAGGATCTAAAAAATGTATCTCTCTGTTATGTGAAACCACAGTTTTATTTACTCAGGCATGTTCACTTAGGAGTTAAGGTCCACTCAAGCATCATTTCAGGGTTAAAGGTTATAGTATGAAGCCATTATGTTTTCAAGGAGAGTAGCATGCTACCATTTGTCTTGCAGTATTATCACAATCAGATATTACCTTTTTAGCTTGGCCCTGCAGTGAGTTTAAGACCCTGGCATACACATTGTTAAACAGACTGGTACTTTCTACAAGTCATTCAAACTGCATTTGCTAAACTTTAGATTGGTGTATATTTTTGCCTATGCTATTAACTATAGACACACACAGAGTTTCAAATCACCTGTGATCTTGTAGAAGGTCTGTTTATTTAATAATTAGGTGGATTCTATGTTCAATATGCAATCAATGTAAAGAAAAAAAAAAACCCCATCCGCTTCAGCTTTTAGGTTCAGTTTCCCAAGGGGATCAAATTCTTTGTCTGAAAAAAATGAATAAAGTAACTTCCAACTACTAGGACAATAAAGATTTCTAAATTTCTCATTCAACACTTGCTTAAAATTCCTTGCTATTACTAACCAGCTCCTAGTATTCATTACATACCTACTCCAAATTAAGAACATTTCTTTATCAAGAGCTTACTAAATGAAGGCTCTGTGCAACAATAAAGTCCAAGTTGAATCATGAGAGAAGCAGTGTGTGTAAGACTATCCACACAAGCTAGAAGTTTGTTAAACTGACGACGTTTACACTAGATACAATAAATCAGAAACTGCTTAATGTGCTAACAAAGATGGAGCTTAAATATTTGTATTTCATGCCTCTTAGAGAAATGGCATAGGTTGTACACGTTACACATACACGTATATACATTTATTTTCACAAGTGCAATACACAACCTATGCACGCTTCGAGGTTAGGCAGTCTTGAGGAAAACAGGTAGCAATACTACATTTTGCTACACTTCAGAATTTGATTCTTACAGGAATAAATCAAAACTTAGAAGAGTGATTTTTTTTGTTGTTGCTTTATTTTGTAATTTTGTAATTAAAAAGTACAAAACCAAGGTGCTTCCAAAACCAACAGAATCTTGATTTTAGATATTCTTTGGACTTACACAGGGATACTTAAATCTACTACCAACTGCTATATTACTGCATGCAATTTGGCTGTCATACACCAAAAACATCTATCAAAATATAAATTTATATGTTTTAAAACATAATAGCATTACGAATCAGAGGATGACTCAGGGTGTAAGGGTCAGATATTCAGATGAAGATGCAGAGTACTTTCAAAAATTATTATTGTTTCTGGGTACATTTTCTGCAAAAGCACATCAGTTATCTCAGCAAGTGCTACTTCAGGACATGAAAGATCCTTGATTTTGTGATCGGAGGTCTGTGCATAAAATGCTTTCAAACAGCACAAATTTTTATACAAAATTACAACAAGCATTTCCATTAAAGTAGCATCAAGGTTGTCAAATAAAATACTTGATATTGAGGAAATTATAAAACTGGTTGGGAAACGCTACTACACCTTTAGCACAGCTGCCTTGCACGTAGGTCTTAGGAAGAAACATGTAACTGAGTACTGCCACATACTGTACTTCACAGAGGACTACTCCTTCCCTTTAGTACACAGAATGAAAGCCAGGATGGTAAAATAATCAATATTTATATTCCAGTTAATTATAGCCCCATTTCTGAATTTACCTTTCAGTAAAGCAGGTTTCTATAGCCTTTGGCTTGAAAGCTGCATGCATCCTGCCAGAATTCACTGACTGCTTTTCAGTGTCTCACACACTTTGATAGCTACTCAACCAGTTACTCCAATACAGCAATTCTTCTACCTCACAGTCTTAGCTATATACCTTACAGCACATGGTATTGTCCCTGGGGAAGTCAGAAAGAGACTTTCTTAGATGAAGCCCTGAAGCACACAAAACAGAAAAACATCCACTAATTCTTGAGCATTCAAAGCACCTAGAACCTGATTTTTTGAGTATTTGATCCTGCTACTTTAACCATTGAAATCACTGTTTCAGATGTGATTTCCTTCTGAAGATCAAACTCTAGCCTTTCAGAAAAACAGTGCACTAGCCCACTATCACAGGGAACCCTCTGGCAGATGGAGAGAGAGGAACTGCTCTCCAAGCAACAAGCAGTTGCACAAATCATGAAATCCCCATTTACACATGCAACCCTAAAATAACAGTGCATTTGGTAGAGCCAAGGACTCAAATTTAAAACATATTTCCTTGGGTATTTTTTGAGGGGAAAAATAAACATCAGAAATCTTATCATCTGGAATAGCAGCTCCTCCACAGGTTGCTAGAAGGACTGCAACTTTCAGACTAGCTCAACTTCTCTATGATCATGCAAATAAAGTAGATTAAAACACTGCAGCATCAACAAAGAGCAGTAGCTGAAAAAAATGAAAGACCTATTTCACCTTAGAAGGCACAGGAAGGTGATGTACAAAATTATCCCTGTGAACATGGCTCTGTTGCTGGTCCTGCAGGAAATATTTTCTGGTGTACCTGCAATTTCTTTCCAGCCCTCTTGAAGCTGAGCTACCACAGCCTCCTTTCCACCTTCGACCTCTTGACTAAGTCCAGTTACTCTTAGGACACATTCATTTAATTCATTGCAATTTCAGCCCAGACTCTTCTCTGGCCAATCTGGTTTCTCTCTTGGAAAAAAACCTCATCAAATACATCTTTATTTCCAGTTCTCCTTCCTGCCCAGTCACTACTCTTCTACACATTCTTCTCCACCACATGACCCTGGTTTTATGACTCTTTCTGAGTCTAGGCTTACTGGTTGTCCCAGTCCCTCCTCTGATCATTTGCACTTAGCATTCAAAAGCAACATGGATCCTTTCCCCTTTGAAGTCTTGTGGTAGAAAAAAAGTATTATTTAAAGATTAAAAGTAAACAATTCTAGCAGTATCTGCCACTGTCTTTCAAATTATTAAATATATATATAAATGAAATGTACACAATCTACAAACCACACACATCTACAAATTACAAAATATGTATCTACAAAATACACAAAATACATTAATACGAAAGCAGTAACATACCATAAGCATTAACTGTATTACTTAAGTATTCTCTCTTGGAATGGTACTTCAGGAATATCAAGCGCCATATTTGTTTTGTTGTCTACTTCTGTGGTATCCAACATTCAAATTCCCAATTTTTAAAGAGGAGCAAGAATAAAATTTGCTACTCATTTCTATGCCAAGTTTCAATTATCATGCTCCTTATTATTCAGCACTGAAAACATTTCAATAGTTATCAGATTCTCACCTCATTCAAATTAAAATAATTTTTGGGGAGGTTTTTTTTTAATCAATTTTACAGAGAAGACAATGTTTCTTATTCATTTGACAAGCCCTGTGGAAGACAATGAGATGCTTTATATTACTAGGGCAACTCAAATTTGACTTGTATTAAAAACAATTGAAAAAATATGACAGTAATTCAAAAGCTGACAATGCTTTCAAACATTCGGGGGAAGATGGCACACTGCAGTACTAGTTTCATCATCTTACAATATTTATGTTACCGGTAAGAGCCTATTTCAGGCAGGGTCAAAGTAAACTGTCAGGTAAATAAAACTTCGACAATGTCTTATAGAAAAAAAACCCAACCTGTTAAAAATCCAGATTTTCTTCTTCCATGTATATAACGTGAATATATATATTTTAAATTGTATGTGTATTAATTATATGTACGCCTATAAATACACATATATATATATACACACATAAAAAAAAAGCTCATGCCAATTACACTGATTTACTTAGAAATCACAGGATAATCTCTTCTGAGCAGTACATGCATATTTCTCAGTCTGGAATACGAAACATTTTCCAATTGCAAATCAAATGCTCCAATTTGTAAAAGCATCTTAAAGGATATAATTGGACTAATCATTTCCATGATTCTGCCTATTTCTTTTTGACAGTTCACACTCAACTATTACAACAGTTGTACGGAGCTCTTTAAATGCCAAATCCAGACAATATTTATTCTAAAGAAAAAAAAAAGCAAAAAGCAAAAAACCAATTCATTTATGAAAACACGGAATTTTCATTTATTGTTCTCATTCATCAGCAATTCAGTCTGATTCTAGATCAGCCTTGCAGAATTATCTGGCATTACATCTTCCCCTTCTGTTAGGCTGTCACTTACCCTAACAAATAGTAAAATGTGTAGCTGTGTATTTCAATGCCAAATATTTACCATATCATTTTCTGAAGAGCACACAAATGGAATCCTCAAAAGAAAATGCAATAGTAATTATGAGGAAATAGGTATTTGAAATAATAAAGAATTACAACAGATTTAAAATACTTAGATATCTTTATCAATTTTTATTTGTCTGAAATCATCTATATTGTTGTGCTGTATGTACTGTCAACAAAACTAAATATTTGGAATTCTGTATTATATGTGCTGATTGTTAGCATAATTACTTTTGCCTGCCAAAAGGAAGTGTGAGTTATTACAACTTCTGGAAGTTAACACAGGAGACATGCAACTGGCTGCTACATTATGCAAACATTTACATTGTAAAGCATTTATCAGTCAGAACAAAGATTGCAATGAACCAAGTCTCTGCTAAGTAGATGATCTTGAGTATACATTTAATACCACTACTGTAATTTAAGTTTTTGTCCAACGCTAGCTATGACAGTTTGCTTCTAATTCTAAAAGTGGAAACTTCTATATGGGAACGGGAAGGGTAAATAATTCTTTTTAACAGGTGCTTTGAAAATAAGCAAAATAATTCAACAGGAAATTTAACTGAGCAAACAGCATGTATTATTTGGAGAGCTTCCAAAAGTTGTCTGTCTCTCCCTTGATTCATATGACCTTAGTTTCTTAGTGCATACCTGTTTTTTTCCCTTAAAATTACGTTATTTCAAAGACAGCATATTTTAGTGTCCATTTAGAAACTACCGTAAAGATCTCTTAAATGCTGAACCTGTATGACCAATTATTTCTGTGTATCTTTAAGCATTTTTTTGGTCCTACCGACATTTTCGGTAGCTATATAACTTTCAAAGGCAGCTTAAAATCATTGGAGAATATTGCCTTTCGCTACTACCACCATTCAACTGTAATTACTTTAAAGTCAAGGCTTACAAAGCTGTTCTCATTTTAATGCCCAACTCCTATACTAAGTAAAGTATAGGAGTTACTTTATGTTATGCTTCTTTACAGGAAAAGTCTCCAAATTCTCTAAGAGCGTGCCTACATGCAACAAAGGGCAATTAAATTTGCTCTTACACATTTGTAAGTCCTTTAACTTGATGGCTATATGTCGGAGTTTCTTTATGAAAAACAATATAAACTGTGTTTTACCAAAATCTAAATACAGATCAAGAAAGTGACAAACACCTTACCACAAATGAAGAATTAAAATGAACACAAAATTCAGCTTATAACTTGGGCCACAGATCTTCAACTTTTCTTCAAAGATTATTATTATTATTAAACTAAAAACAGACACAACAAACCAGTGCTTGTTATTGATAACTGTTATTTATATAAATAGTTGATTTGGGGTTTTGACACTTTCTCCCAGACCTATGTTTGAAAGCAATGCTAACTAATCTCAGCTGGCAAAGAGACACATTGCAGTTCATAAACACTGGTAACTTACCGCTGCTTACTAAATAACTGTGCTAATCCAATCAAACCCAACCAAACAAAACCCACCCGCACAGAAAATATTTTCTGAGACAATCTATGATTAAAACATCTTCCTCTGTTTCTTTAACTTAGGAAATAATGTTAGAATTGAGCCAGATTCACTTGTCATAACTTGGCTTCTCCAATAGAAGATGTGCAGCTGAACACCCCTTCCTCATAGGGAATTTATACTGGTTAGTTTTCAACAGAAAATATGATGCATAATTCTGAAAGCAGATTATGACTGTGGTCAAAATTATCAAATTAATTCTTAGTCATAAAACCTCTGTTTATCTGGCTAAGCTCATTTTAAGCTGAGTTTTTAACCATGCAAACAAAAGGAAATAACATTTTCTACTTTGGGAATGTCCAATTAAATAATAAATAAATCTACAAATAGCCTCACATTGCCACAATTTTGAAATAAGAACCAATGTACAGCAAAGATAATGACACTGTATACAAACTGTTTGGTTATATTATGTTTTATCATGAAGACATTCATAATGTATTTTTAGCCTGACAATTTATACTCATAGGTGTCAATTCATAAAATGGCTTTAGACTGTAGGGTGTTTTAGCTGTGTCAATAGGTAAATTTCATGGAACTAGGCATGTGCTTATAGTGAGGAACTCATAAAGCTGCTGTTCTCACATTCTAAATTCATATCTGCTGGCGGATAGCAGTGGGTTTTTATCTGACATGCTGTCATGAGGGATTACCCAATACACATAGTACTGGGTATGTTCTTGTCTTACTGTCCAGTAAGACTTTCAGTAAGTGAGAACATAAAAGCTCTGAGACTACTCCCTTTGCTAATTCAGGTGTGCTGGCCCCACCTACTGTCATGAAACCACCTGGTGAGTGTTACAACCATTAGACTCATGTCTGAAACTAAATAAATTCCACCTAAAATCTGCAGCTGCCACATGGGAGGTTAAAGAGAAAAAAAATACCCCTTCAGTACTTTTCGACACACACAACTGAAGCATCTAAGTAAAGGAAAGGTTTTCAGACTATGAATGCATCAGGTTAGGAACTGAAACTCCAAAGAGAAGGAGAGTTAGTGACACACAAACCTTGGAGTTCCACCTGTAAGGAATTCCAGCCCATGCCACTATGAGCATAGAATTTCCCCTTACCTGAAGCTGGCCTGAATCTTATTGTCATGGCAGCTGAAGTTTAGTTCAGCAATGCCAAAGTCTCTTTTCTAACATAGCTCTAAATCCTTCACTTTAAATAACCCAAATGGCAGCACTCCTGAAAACACAGTAGTGCACCATTTAACAAAAAGCCTACAATAAACCTACATGCGGGAGAGGTCAGAAGTCAGATCTGCGAGTAGCCCTCAGCATAACACCACTATAAGTTGTCTTGGCTCTGTCTCCCTGCACAGCTCTGCAGCAAATATAGAGGCTTATGAGACTTCTTACTTATAAAATTGATCTAATATTTATTTCACAGATGAGATATTGTACAGATTAGTTATTGCCAAAAAACGTGCTTTGAGGAGTACAGTGCGATATTTACCCTCTTTGAGCTGATACAAAACACACTTAAACGAGACAACAAAACACTGCCTTAAGATATTGGAATTGGACAAAATATAAAGGAAAACCTAAAAATTAAATTGGAAAAGAGTTATCTAAATAGTGAAACACATTTGACCAGCAGTACTGTAAATTGAAAAAAAATTAATTTAATTTACAAAGCAGAGGTCACAGTTCAACAATAAATAACAAAAGACACGGAGCTGGTGTTAAAAGGTAAAAGAGGCTCAAATTACCTTCATGTTAGTCTTGTTAACCTGCAGAATTCCATTTCTCAGGTACAAGAAGCACAAACACATTTGAGTACTTCCAAATTAAAAAACAACAACAAAACAAACACCCAAACAAAATAAAAACAAAATCTTGCATTATTTTACATTCTAACAAACTGAAGGAATGTCAGGAGATAGGAGGCAGAGTGTAGGGCAGAAAGCTATTACAATCCTATTATATTTTTTGCTGGGCTACTAAATATGTCACAAAACCAGTACATGTTTCAGCATAGCTGGAGTTCTCCTTCAGCACACCAAAGAACTACAAGACAAAACTATGCTTAGAAGCCTAGATAGGATACATCTGTAGCACACACGATTAAAACAACGGCTATCAGGAGGTGAATGAAATTCTAAGACAGAAAATCATCAGGTGACTTTCAGTGCAGAAGACAATAATGCATTCCATAATGAAGTATAATGTTTCATTCAATTCATCCTCTCCCTCATCTTCACATAATTAAAAACTCAGAACAGATTAAAGTTTTTCATTCTTTTGTTGTATATTCCATGATAAAGTACAACAATAAAAAATAAATTACAAATTTTAATTAAATAAACATTCACCAGAGCAACCAGATAAGAGACTTGTGTATGGGGCAGAACAGCAGATGTCTTGTATCCCACCTTCAGAAAGTCTTTTGGCTATTTCATGAGAAAAACCAGTCTAAATAAAATCTGGTTAAGATAGGTGCAGAGCTGATGAAGAAAACTGACTCTGGAGAATAATTCTCAATGGTTGGCTGTAAAAACAGGGGATTTTATCAGGTGCAGTTTCCACAAATACCTAACCTAGATTGTTCTGTGTAGTGTTTTCACTGTTCATCTACATGTTGGAAGGAATGTTCTCATTAAATTAGCAATATATCACCTTAGGAAGTCCAGCACGTTGAAAGATAGCCTTCAAAGGACAAAAGCAATGAACTGAGAGAAGTCTGAAAACTGAGAAAGTTCAACAGGGACAAGTTCCAGGTATTGCACTGGCACATTTGCTACATAAATACACAATCAGGAATAGCAGATACCTTTTGAAGACAACGAGGACCTTATGGCATGTCAAAAGCTCAATATGAGTTAAGAATCATGCTGTTGTACAAGAGGAGAATACAATATTGGGATTACAGGCTGTAAAATACAAAATCACCTGGTTAGACCTGTGAAGGTCTCAACTAATGTGCCCAGTTTTGACAAATACTTTTCAAAAAAGATACAAACCAAATGCACAGTCCAAAGAAAAGTCAGAACCTAGCAAAAATTGTAGCTTAAGAAAAAAATGATAGAATTTGGTTTGTTCAGCGTAAGGAAAAGAAGATGTAGGTAAGACTACGTGCTGACTTAAAATATCTGAATAGCTATTACAAAAAGAAAATTTCATTTTTGCCAGTGAGCAAAACAATAAGTTTAAGCTTATCATTAAATATTAGGAGATATTTTCTATCAGTAAGGAGAGTAGATGTAAAATTACTATCGCTAGAACTGGTATCTTCTGAAACTTTGTCTTATGAACTAGTCACTCAAGCCTGTTGCAGGTGGGCTACAGTCTTAATTAAAAGTCACAAGGCTGTGGCTCCAATAATTAGTACAAGCATGCAGTTGTACATACATTCCTCATACATTTTCCATTTACCAAACCACTTGTACGAGGGCTTTTTTAATCTACCAGGTATACCAAAAATTAGTTCTTTAGATTACTCAAATAATGTCAGTTTATTTCCACATTATTTAAAATATTTTGAAAAATTATTAGAATATAGACTTTTATTTAACTGCACAGAGACTTAATAAGAGTATTTAATTTATCAAGATAAGTATGTAACAGCTCTATATTGGGTTTTCATCTGGTCACTGCTATGTAATTAGTTTTCATCACACTTTGCAGACAGAACTATTACCAGATTAAAAAAAAAATAAATCAAATGGACATATTATTCACCAAAGGGTTCAAATTCTCATTTCCAGAAATATTTTACTCAAAACAGTTTTGTCTGGATGCAATTCTGCGAACTGATGCTGAACTAAGTTGAAACCTTTCACCCCAGCATTTTTAAAAGACGATATGAGTTCACCCAATTGAACATATTTTTAAGTGAAATACTGAGCAACATTTAAAGTGTTCTAAAAAGACCTGAAACAAAACCAAAACTAGGCACAAGTTATGCATAACACTTCAATTACGTTTGTATGGAGAAAACAAAGACCAGGGATTGTCCTTGCAACCTCTGCACTCAGCCACTGATGAGACTATATTACAATACAGAGAAATGCCCATTTAACATGCAAGTCAGGTGCCACCAGCAACTTTATCTTGGGTAGCTACTCAAGGATGTACTCCAAGAGTGGCATTTTTTTAACAAGTTTTTGCACCTCATGCGTGTACTTTTGTAAAGAACAGCAGTGAAAGCATGGCTAGAAGATGGTAAGGAATGATTTAAAAAAAAGAAAAGGAACAATTACAAAGAAACACGCAAGTTCCACCCAAAGTGCAACAACCCACTGCACATCAAGCTAAATGAAACTATTTTCAAACTATTTATTTCAATTATGCTCAAATTTGAAATATTTTAAGAAAAAACTACAACACATTAAAAGACTAAGCTTAATTAACAACATAGTACATCTTAAAGGGATGCTTACCATAGTTATCCTACCCTATCTCAATTAAAAAGGTGATTAAGATAAGTTACCAAACGTAAAACCCATGAAATTAATTAAAATATTTCATACTCTCCTCTAACCCATCTAATTTAAGGTGCTATACCTACCTCCAAAGTCTTTTAATCAATTCAGATCAAAATCATAGAATTACAGAACCAACTAGGTTGAAAAAGACCTTTAAGATCGTCAAGTCCAGCTGTTACCCTAGGACTGCCAAGTCCACCACTGGCCTCAACTACAAGTTTTTTGAAGACTTGGAACAGTTGGAAAAGATCCAACTTGTCACAATAATCCATTTAGAAAACACAAAATGCTTTCAAAAATGCTTCAGATTACATGAGGTCAACACCAGTGCATGAAGTCAGACTAGCACGAATAGTTCACTTGGAATCACACTTATACCAACAATTTCTATAAAAATTAACACAACAGATCTGATGCAAAAACCCAGCTAATCAGAGCACCATGGTACAAAACACTGCTCAACAATACAGAAAAGTAACTGCAGTTGCTCCAATAGATTCATATATTTTTATCAAAAGGTTCTCATTGGAATATCCTGAACAGAAGAAACAATTATTATGAAAAACTTCAAACTGACCAAGGAAAAAAGAGGATACTTGGAAGAACTCAGCTGAGCTTGCTCACATTCCACTTCATAAGCTGGTATCATGTTTGAAAGTATAGACACAGAGTTGAGTTATGTTGGGAGTATACAGTAGGAAAAAAAAATAAGACACTTCAGAGGAAACAGATCCCTAACCACAATTATGATTATTCTTTTCACATACAGGCTTCTGATAAACAGAAGATTTTAGTGAGGAAATGCAGAGGCTTGAAGGACAGTATTTATACAAACCTCTGATGTTCCATCAGAGAACAGTTTCATAAAAACAACTCTGGTAGCAAGAGTAATTTAAAAGGTACCTGCTTCTCGCCATGTACTTATTTTCTCCTCCATTCTATAAGCTTTATGCCAGTTATGTCAATGTGACTGCTTGGGATGATGCTGTAAACTGAATCAGTGAAGTGAATTGGATGGGGGAGGGAGGAAACAGCTGGTTTTTCTTAACCCTGATCATGAAATGTTTTATTTTAAAGGAAGCTGCATAGTGAATAGTGAATTGTAGGTATCATAAATACAAGATTTCATTCAAAACAACACATATTGTTGCTATCTAAACACTCTTCCAGTCAATCTATTTTTTGTTGAAGATTTTCAAGAGGGTGTGAGGTTCTGACATGGTAAACAATTTCAAACTGCCACACTGATGGAATGAGAGAAGGCTCACAAGTCAAGAAGTGGCAGTTTTTTCAGGTAAGAATACCTACCAAGGCACAGAGAGGCAGGAATTATATTCAGTATGCTTTTTATCACAGAAAACAAGATGTTTCCTCCAAAAAAGGAGGGAGAGAAGGGGGAAACTGCCACAGCAGCACCTGAAAAATGTAATCCTTCTCTCTTGTTGATTTCAGGTAATATTACATGAAATACTAAAGCACCTCTGCTGCCAGAAATGATGCCATCCTATGCTTTTCCCCAGGCAGCTTGATGGCATCTATCCTCCCAGGCATGATAAATCAGTAGCTGCCACAATCTCTCCATAGAGGAGCTCAGATACCTTTGAGTCACGCAGTGGGAGCTCTGAAGAAACAAGCAGCTCTCTGAACACATCCTCATATACTACTACCAGGAAAGAAGACCCCTCTTGTTCTAGTTACTCGAAAAGAAGCAAGAAAGAAGGAAAGGTTCTTTGTTTCACAGTAGATTCAATCTTTTTTTTAAGTAAATAAAGACAAAAAAGTTACACAATTACCAGTTTTAAATCAGCATAATTTTAAAATTATACAGTCTGGGGAAAAAAATGAAAGCAGTAAAAACTAAAAAAAAAATCATTTATTTTTTTCTCCTCGATAAGCACCCCCCAAAAAGAAAAAAAAATAAAATAAAAAAAATCCTTCTCTCTTGTTAGTTTCATGAAAAATACTGTATACAAAGGAGCAAAAATAGTCTCCAATTTAGCTAGCTCATTTACTTGCACAGGGGTGGCAAATTAAAAAAAAGAAACAAAAAACCAGTTCTAAAGATGGTGAGTACATGTTTTGTAACAGTAGCTATATCCAGACACTGTTTTCAAGAAACAATGCAACATCTTCCAGCAAGAACACTGCTTTTTGTTGTTTTTTTTTTAAAAAATCCAGATAACAAGTAAATCCATAACTCCGCTTTTCCTGGATTTCACGTAGATTACCTGCTTTACCGTATAAAAAGGCACAACAGAATTTAGAGCTATTCTATTTACATGTACCCAAAAGGGAAAACTAAAGTCTTTGCAGGATCACCTTGCCTACAGGAGCAACAACTTTGGAACATGTGCCTGGGTAGCTCTGTCCCTGTAGCACCCTCTGCTGCTTTTCTAGTCCCAAAACATGTAACTATACACGCGGTCAAGTAGAAAATAAAATTAATATGTATTGAACATATTGCTTCTTGAAAGTAGCTATTAACTGATGCTACTGGCAGTTTACAAGAAAATGGTTTGCTATTACCTATAGTGTATTTGTGATTTCATATGAGTTGAGAACTCTGGAATAGCTTGTTTTCACGTTAACATCAGGTAGTTACTAGATAAAAATCCAAAAATGTGCTGCATTGCATTGCTTAAAATTTCCCTTACAGACATTGCAGCTTGCTTAGACGAGTGGCAATTAGTAAAGAGGATTATAGTTTGGCCCTTGATCATTTCACTTAATTTAAATGTATGCATAATTTGAAATTATTACTGTAGGGATATAATTATACAAGCATTTTAATCATAACTGCTTTCTCCCACTAGGAAAGGCAGGGGAAGGTGATACTCTCAAAAGCTGATTCTTGCAGAATTTTCCTTGCTTTCCAGACAGTCTGTTGCAGAGATTTTTCTCCTGCAAGGATGAGCATGGCACATGGCTCCTGGAGCCAGCTGATGCTATCCCACAATGCCATCGCTGAACCTTCTGCCTGGGATCCATCACTTCTTTTAAAGGACTATCTTAAGACTAGAGATGGTTTCAGGATGTGCCATCTTTTTAACAGATGGCATACTGTTGTCTAAACCAGAGACTGATCCTTTCCTTCATTCCAGTCCTCTTTTCCCTGCTTCCTGTTTATACACAGAGTTAAAGCTGAATGTAGTACATTTAGCACTGCATCCTATCTGTAGAGAATTCATTTAGAGTTTTCACATGGAAACTGCTCTCTCATGAAAGATGAACAGAAAAGAAACCAAAAAAATCAGTCACATTTTTCTGGGAAAGCAAAAACCAATTGTAATTTGTAGTGTGAATTTTCATTCACAGCAGCAGTCTTACACTGGAAACGCATCTTCAGAAATCTTTTGGAAAAAGAGAGAATACAAGCTTAGGTACCAAGTTTAAACAAGACATTGTGCAGAGGCAATTTATAGAGCTAACGCTTGGGACCCTGCAATACACCATTTACAGTTACTGCAGGTGGCTCCACTTTTGTCCTAAAGTCTTTCTGCTATAAGGCAGCACTTTAGGAAGCAGTCACAAGTCTTCCTCAAAAGCTGCTTATTGATATTTTATATAATGCTGCCAGCTAGTGGCACATCTTGTACTGAGTTGAGATCTACTGGGAGCGTAGAGAAAGTGTTATTAACTAGAGTCCGCTCTACCACTCTTCTTTTGATGGTACATGGTGATGTGGCAGTTAATGTTAGTATCTCTTAAAAATAAAAATATCAAGAAATGCTCCCTGAAAGAGCTTTCTTTAAAACAAGGTACTTAAGAACATGACTAGAAGAAACAAAAAACTCACCCCAAAACCACACAAACCACGTTATTTTAAAAAAGTCATGTTTAAAAAGGATGTAATATGTGAAATGTTTCCATTTTTAAAAATCTAATCTATTTAATACACAGGTTTTTCATAATCTAATAATCTCTAGCAAAACATGAATCTTCCTGATAGATACTCAGTATGGCAGCCAAAACAAACACATGGGACACTGAAAACTGTTTTCTGATAACTCACTCCAAATCATTGAAGTTTAGTGCTCAATAAATATGTTCTGACTCTGCAGTGTGTCCTAAAGAACATTTAAAGACTGTAATATTCAATGGGTCCCCTTACAAAGCATGCTACTGCAGCTGGGACTAATGATACTGGCTGGTTCCATTAGTATTAGGTATTAGAAGAAATAATCTAATACTGTTGAAGACAAATTTAGGCATGTTTTGGGGGTTTTTAGGGTAGAGTACCATTTGATCATACTATGTTCTTAAAGAACCCCACAATATCTGTAAAAAATAGTCAACTCAATTTTACAAATACTACAACTGCCCTTACCTTTGGGGGCAAAAGGAGGCAGGATTACTACCTACCATTTCCACTGTGGGTTAACACAAAAAGAGACAAGAAATGCACAGAAAAAGGTCAAAGAAAGAGCCAATTCAAACCAAGGAATTATGGGAGTATACACAAATTCAGTCAGTTGTGATCCAAATAAAGCAGCTCAGGAAGCATCTGGTTAAGGGATCTTTACTGTGATGGTACAACAGACACATAATTAACTCTGGCTTGGACACTGGGGACATTTATCCCTACAGGTGGTAGCAAAAAAGTATGATTATCACACTCCAAGCCAGTACTGCATGCTGCCAGAAGATCAGTTACCCAAAGAGAGTATAATCTAGAGTGCTTAGTAAAATGTGTATAAATCAGAAATACATACATCAACACAGAGACACTCACAGACATTTAAAAATGGGGAAGCAGTAAATCTGGAAATGACTTAGAAAACACTGTGTATAATAAATGGCGCAGCATGAACCCTCAAAGCAATACTGAATCCAAGAGGATGAATGTGAATCTTTGTATATACAGAGAGACAGTAAGAAGACCTACAAATGTCATTATTATTTCTGTGTTAGCACTGGTGGTGTGCCTATTAGAGTATAAGTCTTGTTCTACCATCTGCAATCAATAAGAAAGTAGCTGGAATACTGGAAAAAGTTAACAGAAGAGCTGACAGCACATCTATCAATAGGAAAGCATATGAAAACTTTAGCAGAGTAAATTACTTGTGTTAACAAGGAATTTGTGTAGATTGATCACAATCCAAGTACTCACACAAAGATTAAGAAATCATGTTACCATGTTTAACAGAGTAAGGTACACTGTCCTGATCCACTGTGAAGCACTTTTAGACAAATTAAAAACAAAATAAAATCCTGCTGTCCAAAATAAATTCCCAAGTTGTTATCTAAGAAACTAACATAAAAATATTTTTTCTGGATCCAAACCCCCAATTTGCATTTTTTTCCTTATTTTTTTCCTTTATGAAGAACAGTTTATGAGAACAAAGTAACTTGTTACAGAAATCCCTCTAGCTTCCTATTCTAAGAATCTACAACATCGAATCTCTCTAAATGCCTCCTATAATTTAAGCAAAGTATTTTCTTTCAGATTCTAAATGTCTTAAATCAAAATGGTTTTATCATGGAGCTCATGATGCCTACCTTTGTAGCTGATGTCAACCATAATTACAGATGTGAATTTTGTTTCTCAGACTTAATATAGTCAATTGGGATAGCTATATATCCCTTAGATATAATTTTCATTCAGAAATCAGAGAACATTTCTCTTTGGTAACAGTTAAAGAATATATCCTAAAGTATTCTGTGGCAGGATCACAGAACTATCTTCAATGGTCAGAATGGAATGAAAGCTAGCAAATTTTAAAAAGGAGAGCGCATAGTTTACGATTATTTTTTTCCCTTTCAAGGCAAAAGTTTCTTAAATAAATTGACCTGTTTCCCAAAGTCCCAAGCCAATGTCTATTGGAATACTAAGACTGGAGCTTTGAGAGTAAACATGTATACATCAGAAGTTTCTGTAGCATTGCTTTGACAAGGAGAAAGAGATACGTGCACATTTCTTCAATATCTGGCAAACTTACAGACATACACCGCCCCCTTTACTCTACCAGCCTGCATGTTTGAAAACAAATCAACCTGAAAAGAAGGCAGAATAATCAAACAAGAATTATATGTATAACTGGAAATGTTAATTACATAATGGTAATACTCATTACATCAGAAGTATTTAAATATTTTTCTTCAGCTTCTTTTCCATGATCTACCACAATTTTATAATTTAAGTCCATTAATAGCATAGACAATTTTATTAATAAGTACATTGAAGCAGAGACATACTAGGTCAGACATTGAAGGTCCACTTATGTCTCATCTTGTCTCAGATTAATGCTGCCCAGTAACTGATGCTTAGACAAGAGTGAAAGATCAGGACAAATGTATCATCCTGCTGCTCCATTAATTCTCCTAACATCCAGCACTTCCTAAGCCATAAAGTAATTTCTTTATATTTAATATCCACAGTGAATTTTTTCTGCACAATTCTTTGCCCTTTGTTTTTTTAATGCATGTCATGTTCTATACTCCAAAAAATTCTGTGGGGACTTGACCTTGCGCTTTCTTTCATTTTTCTCTGGTTTGAGTTTGCCCTGTCCAAGACAGAATTGTGTTTGCTTTCCAAGTTTTTGCACTGTTGCTCCACAGACAGCTGCTGCTGGCCACTGGACAACACAAGTCAACGGGCTAAACTAGTTTTCTACTCAATCCAGTTCAGCTACTGTAATATTCCTGTCACAGTAACAGAACCAAAAATAACCCACACTGACTTACAGGTGTATCCACACAAACAACTGGGCTGCGTAAACCAGTCTAACACATAAACCACTATGATAGGTAGATCTGTATCTCTGACCACACTAATGGTGCTTCTCAGCTAAACGAAATGGTTATTGAGGGCTCATACAGAAATATTTTATATTGATACAATTAGACTTCTGTTAACATAGCACTGTATTTAAATAAACAATGACTTACAGACATTCCCTGTGTTGTCAAAACTTGTAAGAACTTCTTTAACATTTAAGAGTCCGTTGTGAAATCTGGAAGAAAACATAAACAATGACTTTACCAACGTATAACAAACTTAAAAACCAACCAAACAAAAAATCCACAACATAACACACACATCTTGTCTCCTTCACAAAAGATGTTCACTGCAGGCATTCACTTCTCACAAAGCTCTATCACAGACAAGTAGTAAACAGGTACTACTGTAGCCACCAGGGGGAAAAAAAGGGGACAGTCACAAGTCTGCAAAGTTCCATCACTGAAATCCATGAACCAGGAACATGTTTCACAGAAACGAATACTTTATCAAAACAAAAACCCTTTCAAAAAGCATCAATTTTTGTTTAGTTGTGGAAGTCACATATAATAAAGGAATAATTTTGGTAAAGCCAATTTTTGAACAGCAAGTAGCTGTACACAAATTCCTATTTTCTCCCACAAAATCAAGAACATTTAATTAATGTGAACAATAAAACTGATTAATGTGTTCAGTGAACTGCATTTTCTTTGGTTTTGCACTTGCATAACCCAAGTGAAATAAACATTTTAAACTGGGGATAACAAATTAAATAACTGATTTTTACATACCACACAGTGAAGAAAAAACTGACTGCAGCAGAAAGAACATGCACCAAAATTGAATAGAATTTTACTTAAAAGTTTCCTTTACATGTTACAGATGTCAGGTTAGCTGGATTCACACACACAAAACAACAACTAAGAATTTTTTAACTATACCGATCTGATCTATACCCCAAATGAACAAAATAAAAACATGTTACACTTCACAACAATCAGGTCACAGAGCTGTTTCACAAAAGCATTAAAAAAAAATCTAAAAAGAATCCAGCGAGGCAATAAAATACATAACCACAGCCTTTTAATAATATTTTAAATGAAGCTTCTAAGGCTGTTTAGGAACATGCTAATTTCAAACACTGAAAAAAATGGAAGAAATCCAACAATTCTAGCACCTACAAAATTAGTTCTCATTCTCTCAGCTTTTCTTTCCTGAAGAAAGATCATTGTAAGAATGAAAAAATATGAAATTGCACATTTATCGTGCAAAGAAACCTATTTGGAGATTCTGATAAGCTTAAGCATTAAATAAAGAAACATTTACATGTTAAATTCTGAGAAGCAGCAAACAGCAACCAGAGTAGTTCTTTAAAAAATGAAAGTCAAATGGAAATCAGATTAATAAACTGAAATGAGCTTATAAACAGGGGCAACAAAATATAGGAAAGATGTTACAAAAGACTGAACTGGACATTAGAGCTCTTCTCCCAGCTACATAAAAAAAAACCCCAAAACGTATTCCTTAGCTGCAGTGGAAGCCTCAAACAATTCTGATGGATCATATGGACTTAAAATGCACTTCTTTTTTTTTTGTGTGGTTTTTTTTTTTACCAAGTGTGTTTTCAATCAGATTGGACAACCAGTGCAGCAGACTTAATTCAAGAGAAGTGACAAGGAAGCAGACAGGATCAGTAGTTCTGCCAAGCACAGAGCTGCCCTTTAAACTGTCCCCTGCTGACTCCTCAGCATCCTATAAACTCCGTAACTGTGTATATGTCTGACACAGTTAGGGTCTCTCAGACAGCTGTGAACCTCTAATCTCTAAATAAATGTCAGATGGGGGTGAGGGAGATGCTAAGTAAAGAAATATTTTAATCTCTGTTGGTATGCAGATCAGTCCTGGGATAACATGTTTTGGTTTGGGTCACCTGCCCTCCCAATTTCTTAACATAAATCTCCTTTTTATGTGGACTGTGTATCATGTAAATCTCCAAGTGAAGAAAACAAGGTGAAGATGAACAATTTAGCAGTCCGGTATCTGTAGTTCAAAAGAATGCTATGAAGAAGGAAAAACAGAAGTAAATAGAGTGTCCTGGTCTGGAAAAGAATACAATTTATATACTTCAGGGTCACAAGGCAGATAAAGGCAAAAAAGGGAAATGACACCACCATAGCACTGGCCTTAAAATTATCACTAAACCGTACTTCAGGCTGTTTCCAAAATGAGGTTTATAATTAGAGTTGAGAAGTGGACAGCTCTGAGTGGACAGCAACTCAGATGCCACAGCAGGCGCATGCCACACACCTTTGTCTTTAAGGTTGTCCTGAAATTTTGGTGATGTTTCATTTAAGAAAATCAATGCTCTTCCTCTACGTCATTATTTTTGGTACACTGAATTTTCATTAAAAATGAGTTCTTCCTCTGATTATACAACAGTCTTTCCATAATTAAAATCAACACACACACTTGAAACATATTCTTACATTCATTATACAGTGGCCAAAAGCTTGTGGCATCCGCATACAAACACAACACATCCAGTGTTTTCTCTCCTGGCCAGCACAGGCATTTTGCACAGACACCCTTTTCTGCCTGCCTGCAACATTCAAAGTCTCTTCCTCTAACTCTCTGTCTCAACAATCTCTTTTCTTGCTTTCGCAAATATTGTTCACGGCAAGCACAGGAGTGAGCTGTAGTTTAACGATGAGAAGCATCCGGCTTTGCTATGAGGGACCTCCCTTTCTCCTCAGACTTCCAGATGCCCGCTCCACACTCACTGTGAAACATGGCTTAACAGCTGCTTCCTTTAGTCTGATCAGTTTATGAAACCTTCACTGAACAAGACCAGGGAGCAACCCTAATATTCTAGAATGAAAGGCACAGCCATGGCCTCAACAGGGATCCAGATAGCAAAGCCGCTGTCATTTACTCCAAAAATCACATCTCAGGTCTTAACTATATTACCATTATGGACTATTTTAATACTACTCCACATTAGTTTCCAAAGTCAATTAGCGTGATGGAAGAATACCTCTTCCTGCTGTGATAGTTTTTCCTCCCTACACAAGCCTAAAATCAGAGACATTTACGTTCTCCTGGTAACTACTTAACAGTTAGGGAACCCAAACAGTGAAGAATTGAGCATAACATCTACTGCAGACAAGTTTCAGGACTGAAGAAAGCAATGTGCGAACAGCTAAGGTACTTGTGAAAGGGGAGCACAGGGAGACACGCTTCCAAACAGCAACAGCCACGTTTCTCCATTTGAAGGACTGTGTTTGTAGAGCCTGCATCAAATTCTGCATGAGCTGCTCCTCTTTTCCACCATAGACCTGACTTGCAGACCAAAAGTTACATGCTCCTGTAGATACAGGTATTCTCTAACCCCAAATTCTGCAACAAATACCATGCTACTCAGCCCTGCACCTAAAATCCACAACTTACAATTTGGGATCCACTGCCCTGTGTATACCTCCCCAGTAGTTCTCTAACAGCTGCTGTTTCACTGTCCTGTCCCATCCCATCAGCTGCTACGCCATTATCGAGCCCAGTGAAAACAGCCAATCCACGTCACATCTTGTTTCTATGAATGCCTGTCATAATCATAGCTTTCCACAGTAGGTCTTACAAGTCGCCCATAAAAAGTTTCTAAGTGTTGTGTACATTGAACTATGAAAGTCAAGGAAAGGAATCACAGAAGCTTGTGGCTAAACCCCAACCCCAGTATTCCCACAAATTTCCACAGCCATCTCAGAATACATTTCTGCAGTATTTACTACTTTGGAATATGTCATGGATACTGTACAGTTCTAACAACTTCAAAGAAGTTCAAAGCTGTGACTGCTGAGATCAACAAAGTACTTTAAAAAAGCACAGTTAAGCAACATAGAGAAAGCGTGTTTCAGGCCAGCATGGTTAATCTGATCTACAGTGTTCTTATAGTAAGTCTTCAAGGCAAAATATGCAAACATTTTTATGGATATATAAGCCAAATCTACAAACGACAAATTAATTAAACTCCTATTTGTCCTCATATAAGGCAAAGCAAAATTCCTTACTTTGGAATATAAATAAAACTTTGGATGTATAAATGAAGTCAGAGAAAGAGAGAAAGGTATCTTTAAAATTTATTAACATTCCTTCCTCTCCAACTCAAGCAACTCAAGTGGCAGACTTTTAAATTCATTTATGAATAGCTATAGACAGTAGAATAAAAATTATTCTCCAGTATCTCCCTATTAAAGTATGTTTTTTATCAACCATACAAAACTATGTTCCTTCTTTTATTTTATTCAACTGAATGAGAAAAAATAATACAAATAACAAAATATATATACTAAACTTAAAAATATCTAAAAAAACTAAGACTACACTTCCATATAATCCTTAGAAGAAAAAAAGAAAGCACAATAAATCACAATATATTATTAACCTGGTTACAAAAAAACCCTACTGTATTTGTGGAATATGGAAGACAGTACAAGGGTAAAAACGCTACTGCTTAAGGGTACTTTACAAAAAGGCTTGGTGAGTGTCACCATCAGTTGTCATTGTAGTCCAGTAAGATCTTATCTGATCAGATGCTTTTTCTGGGCCAGGGTCTAGCAAAACAAGGTAAATCCTCTTTCATTCCAGTTCAATATCGCAGTTTAATATGGCAAGAAACCAAACCAATGGCTTATTCGACTACTAATTCTTTCTACAGAATTTCTACGTGTCTTGGGCAATACGATGGAACAGTCATAGCTTCATCAGTGAATGAAAGAAATATGTTTCCAAATCACTTTTTATTTCTTTCCTCAATTTCCTCCTCTTGTGATCAAGCCTCTATGTTGCTAAATCCACATGCTGTCTCTTAGCACAAAACAAGCAGAAGAAAGCAGGTTTATTATATCACACAAATTGTCCATAAGGAGTAGAATAGACAATATTCCTTGAAATCTGCTTCCCTTAATTTTTTTATGTCTATCCCTAAAATAAAAATCCATTAAAACTTAAAGATGTTATTATCAGGAATATCCTATAGGAACTGCTGGTAGAATTCACTCTTAAACCACCTTCTAACACACTACGTGACACAGACAAATAACATGCCTCTTTTCTAAACCAATGGTCTACAATCATCTAATAGTTTGTTTTCATATCTTTATCTAAAGGTTCATTCACATTCAGAGTAAAGGCATGACATCTTGCAAAGAACACTTAGCACTCTTTACAGAGATTCAAACCTTCCCATAAGCTGCTGACATTGTTCTTTTGAGTTCTGCATTTTTGTATTTGAAACGTCAAATGACTGATCAACGGAAAATATTTTACACAGAAATAATTTATTTTTTCTCTAATTGTTTAAATGAGCCTACAATTTCAAAGTAAATCCATATCCTGAAATAGAAGATTTGAAGATATTGATTGCTTCTTTTTTAACTCTAAACAGAAGAATTATTTTCCTGTGTAAAAGACAGACACCATGTCCACACTGAGACGCTGCATCTTTGCAATCTATGTATCACTTCATTGCTACACCGACTTACACAAAATTTAAATTTAAAAGCATAGAATGATTAAGAAATGTAATATTAAATAAACATTTTTAAATTGCTCTGCTTACTCACTATATATCTTCTTATCACCAAGAAAACATACATTTAGCATGCGTGTAATTTTTTAACAGCAAAGTGAAATACCCCCAAAGTTAAAAAGAACTTGAACAAAGCTAACTATTAAACATGAATGTTTCATGAATTAAAACCCCAGCAATTCCATGTATGTAGCCAGCCAATTTGTATCAAGACAAGTATGTAGTGTGTAGGAGCATCAAATATGGTACAAATCCAAAGGAGACTAATCAAATGAGATCCTGGATTATAACACAAGAAATTTCATTTTGAAACATCCTTCACTGCTACCAAAAAAATCACACTCATCAGACACTCCTCCTCATACCCTATAACTATCGCACAGCACACCTTAGTACTTATACAGATTTCAAGAGATCACCTTCCACCATGTACTGTGAATCTACATTTCACTAAGCACACTAGAGATCACTATTTAACCAGAAGAGTTGTGAGCATTTTAAAAATGAGTCAATGATGCTACCACTTCAAAGATCTAGCCAAAATGGCATATAAATCCATCTTGAACGTTTTAAGCAAAAATTGGCACTTCTGGCTTCATGCTTTGGATGATTTGTTATTAAGAACAATTCTAAAAATAAACTAATGACAGAAAAACAAGGTGCAAACTCTTCTTTCCTAAATGTGAATCCAACCTGAACTTGGTTTAGAGAAATAGCAGCTTATTAGAACAAGCTTGAGAAGTTCAGAAAAACATGTATATGACTGGTGGTTCCTACCAAAGCCTCTATTTGCCTAATAAACTGGTCCCCAAGTCTCTTTAGAGCAGTAATTCCAGCTAGGTCATAGCATATCTGAATACACAATTTGATCAGTTTTGATAGCCCTTGAACTGATACAGCTTGACCTTTATACTCTTTGCCAAAAGCCACTAACAACCTTATGAACTTTCTTAAGCATTTAGTCTTGTCAAGATCTTAGCTGACAGCCCTTTTAACATCCACCATATGCAATGAGCTTTACCAAGAAGATATTAATGCATAAGGAAAACATATGTAGATGAAAATTCAAAAGCACTTTTGTCAAGATTTTAGAG
This sequence comes from Psittacus erithacus, assembly GCA_009867235.2. NCBI lineage: Eukaryota > Metazoa > Chordata > Aves > Psittaciformes > Psittacidae > Psittacus > Psittacus erithacus. The sequence goes on along the minus strand of WYDI02010107.1, from coordinate 57,736 downwards.
GGGCCATAGCAACATTTCTTCCTTAATAAAAAAGATACATAAAAAGGCTACTCCTACTCCTCTCCTACTCAAGCACACTGTTCTGGGTTTCCCTGACTGATGTTTTTGTTATTGTTAATAATATGCTATTAATATGATCTTGTTATCCTATTAAAATTGTTCCTATTGATGAAAATGATCACAATTTATATTTTGCCAAAGGGAGGAGAAAAATTAAGGCAAGACTGTCAGACATACAGAGGATCCTTAAGTTTCCAAGACATAATCAGTTCTCAAAGATCCAGGAATGCTTACTCCAATATTTCTTATCTGCTAAATAGATGAGTTTCATTAAGGAGAACTGTTGCTCTGTTATGCATGTTAAAATGTTTAGCACCTTAAATTACTGATTCTGCGAAAACAAGGAAGAAACTTTAATACAGACACAAGGTAAAGTGGATTTTATTGCAGGTATTTATACTCTGTCTCTGTCAAAACACACTTTGAGTATTTTCTCCTTTCCTCTTCACCATCCTTTAGTATTCTGAAATGTAAGCATATGCCAGCTATTGCCACTGCTTCAGCATAGAGAGAAAACATTTTAATACAGAAGTGTAACACTAAGTTATAATCATTATTACTAAAACAACCAGTGATTACCACTTTGTAGATCACCAAGTATCTTCTGGACAGGAACAAAATAGAGGGAAAAGATAAAAATCCCCACCAGGAGATAATGTCCCTATTCTCGTTAATATTGGCTTTAATTTAAAGTCTCAGTTAAAAATGCGCTTCACAATTTCAGTGATTTATGCTTTCCAGAATATCTTCTACTGCGCACTTAATACAAAATCCTACACCCTCAGCAGAGCTTATTAGAAGCAGCAAAACAAGTATTGATGCAGGGATGACCAAGTTAATATTGCAATGACACTGCTGAGGCAAAACCAAGTTATAAATATGTATAAAACTGAACAAGGAAAAATAGATCAAAGCAGAAGGGGAAAAAAGTCTACCCCACATAGTAATGAACGGGGGCTATAAACTTTCCTGGTTTACTCCTTCAGAGAGTTTGGGGGGAGGGAGGCGATTAGGCTTTTTGGAAGTTTTTGCTTGCTTGTTTTGTGGTTGGGTTTTTTCATTTCTTTTTAAAAAAAATACCTTCATTTGGTTTACCTGCTGTAATATAAAACAGATTTCTTCATTAGGTAAAATCATTTCTGTGGGAAGGGGAAATATTTTATTCTTTTGTTTTGCAAATTGGCTTTCAAATTATCATTGAATTTGACAAGAATTATTAAGAAGAAAATTAAATAAAATATAGATCACTACCAAAAAACTTTTAGAACTTTGTGAATAATACCCCATCATTAAAATTTTTATTAAGACTACAAGTAAATGTGTTCAGGTGTTTTACATCCTACTCATATCTGAAGAATGTCACAACAGAAAGCTACTAGAAATATAAAATAAGCACTCATATTTGCATTCTGTTATAGGTACAATTATCAGTATTTTCATTCAAGGTCTGCCACTTCAGTGAAATTTACCAAGAAAAAAACAGACAAGCTGCTTACTGTAACAAACAACTAAAAATAACATCTAACAGTTTATTTGTAAACTATGCCCTAATTATACAAGCACTAGGAGAATGACTAATGAGTTTTTATCTGAGTCCTGTACAAGATCTTCGGAAGTACTTAAAACTTATATGACGGTTACCTTAAGGACACACTGTACTCAGGATAAAAGATGCTTTTATACTGAACCCAGGTTCCAGTTTCCTCTTCTATATTCTGATCTTCTATTAAAAAGAGACTGAATGATGCAAACCTTCTTACAGACACTTGTTGAAGATGGACATCTTTCAAGTGCTTTTTCTTCAGAACCTTTGAAATTAAGAACAAATTAAACATTAAGAATAAAACTTTAAAGAAAAGAACAAACACAGGCTTATTTAACTGACAAGGCAAGTCTGGAATCAATCATAACAGCTATGCTATCAGCTAAGTTATCAATAACTAGTGCAAATGTGTAAGCCTAAGAAAAACAACATTGGTATTGATGACGGGAATCAAGAGAATGAGTTACAGATTTATTATGTCTCAATAAATGTAAAGCAAATACACTGTGTTCAGAAGTACACAAATTTGCTTTAAGTGCTCCAGCAAACCCATGCCAAAGAGGCAAACTGGGTTCTCCCCTACCCTCCCACCATTACTACCACAATGAAAGTTTCACAGACAGAGCAGCGCCCTCACCAAGCACATGACACGCAATGTCCCTACAGATGGAAGAAGAAAAGAAAAAGATAGGGTATCTTCTGTAGAATTTAAGTGACAAAACCCAAAACATGACCCTCAGGTGCTGAATGACACGTTTGCCAGGTAGACTGCTTCCAAGCCTAGAAGTCTACTGTTGCACACTTGCAGAACTGCTGTCAAACTTGCCTGAGTTGAGAAACTTGCTACCTGTGTCAGGCCCCAGATTTTCAGATGCCACAACTGCTTATTCCCCCACCAGGCGCCTCATAAAGGGACTGACGCATTAACCAATCTTTATGTGAGCCCCAAAACACACTGACAGCAACAAGTTCAATACTAAGAGACTAAAGAATTCAAGACAGTGGCTGAGACAGAATGGGCTGTTTCATGTTTTAAAGGATTAAAACATTTGTTCAGGAAAGTGAAAACACAGGCTCTCTGCTCTGCACAGTCCACTGCACTCAACCATCTTTGGGGAGGGAGGTATCAACCTCTCTATACAGGAAAACTCAGCACCCAGCCTGTTTGAACTGTATCTTGCACAGAAGACAATTATTTTTCCCCTGCCAGACAAAAAAAGGCTTATTCTTTAGGTCAGGGCTTATTCTTCAGATATGGAAGAAGACATAGAACCACAGAAGGGTTAGGGTTGGAGGGGACCTTAAAGATCATCTAGTTCCAACACCCTTGCCATGGGTAGGGATGTCCAGGGTTTAACTTCTTTCTCCTAACACTGGACAGAATACATAAATAATTACCATTGCTTTTTTAAAACCATGATGCCTATGCAGTCCACAATGATGAAAAAAAGAGCAGAAAATAAACTCATCCCTATAAATAGCTACAAGGAATAGCTCCACTGAGTAGGACAATGCTGCAATTTACAGGGTTTTGCCAACTAGACATCAATCTGAAGTCAAATGAGAAACAGCTCTCCAGAATTATGAAACAGAAGCTTTGCATACAGGATGCATACAGTCGTTTTTTTGGCTGCACCCAACCTTTGTCAACATGCTTTAACTGGAAATGCACTCACATTCAATAGCCTTACAATTTGGTACCATGACCTACTATTTTGTAGGATGCTCAGAAATAGTACATATGTGAGCAGAGCAACTGTATTTGCTATGCTGTTAGTTTCTAACAGCAGGTTTGATGCATCAGGCTTACTGCTCTTGGATCTATTTTCATCTATTCAGCATACAAAAGGCATAGGCATTTTCATCAAAGCATTAAAAATGCCTGTGTGCTGTCCACACTATTTCTTCTACTCCTGTAACACATAAGAAAAATACACACAAGGGAAATTGCAAAAATACCAAAACAGGAGAACTTGAGGAGCAGACTGAAGATCATCACACAATAGTGGCATGTCTGGAAACAAAACAGACCATTTTGACAACTAAAGAACACTACCAAGACATAATTTTCAGTAAAGTGTGTTGTTCGGGGCTTTTTTAAAGCAAAGACAAACCACAGGGGAAGGGGGTAACAACACTTTTCTGTTTTCAGTTCTTTGTTCTAGAGAGACATCTTCTAGCAACTCTGCAAAATTAACTCCCTGGCTTAGCAGAAAATCTGACGAGCATTTGAGAGCTCATTTCTCCCATAGCCTCAAATTAAAATTGGGTGGTCTAAGATCTGAAAATTACAACAGGAGGTTGAATCTTTTAAAAACCTGTGTATAACTGAGAAAAGAGAGCACAAAGGAACAATGTTAAATTACTTATATCTAACTCTGTGTATTTACATAAGGATCAAAGTATTTTTTTAACTATAGTCAGTTCCTAAAAGCATCACCCTTGTGTTACAAGCTATAAAGATATGCTGCTGCTACAGTATAATCCACTCATGGAAAACAACAGGTGACAAACCTATCTAAACTCGTAATAATGTTCTGAAGAAATGATGATGCCCTTCCAATGATGTTCTTCCAATGAAGGTGAAGCTCCCTAACATCCTGCAGGCTGCCACTATAAATGAACATGTCTCAGGGATTTATAAAACCAGTAGCCAGTATCAAAGCAGGCTAAAGGCTTCTCAGCAGGATAGACATAGTTCTTGGTTTTACTGATGGCAAAGTGGAAGAACTGTGATGGAGAAGAAATCACAAGACATCACTGTTCATTGGTTGATACTTGTGGCCTCTATCTTCCCACTCAGTAACTTTCAGCTATGCTTCTCCACATATTTTTCTTTTAAAAAATTCCAGAAGCCTTGTTTCACTCTTTCCAAGATCTTTTGGTACGGAATGGCCCTGTCTTCCGCACAAGATCTTTACAGGTGTACACAAGTGTTGAGCTTGCACATGGGTCATACCTACAAATACTACCTAAGTAAATAATGCTTTT
>WYDI02010107.1:23767-53042 GCA_009867235.2 Psittacus erithacus | reverse complement strand
TCTTTACAGGTGTACACAAGTGTTGAGCTTGCACATGGGTCATACCTACAAATACTACCTAAGTAAATAATGCTTTTGGTTCTGTAAGGATAGCTTACAGAATTCTCTTCCAAAAATTAGGCTCCAAAAATTGGAAGAAATCCACCAAGAACAACTAAAAAAACCCATTCAAACTCACACTTTTAGCCTTGCAGTTTTCCCTCTCTAATTCGTATTTTTTTTGCTTCCTAACTTCACCTAGCAATATAGAATTCTACGACAATTCTTTCCTCACTTACACAGAGAACATTAAAAAAACAAGTACCATGAAACTGTCTCCGTTTTAGAAAGATTCCAGTAAAATATTACCACAGATCAAAACCACAAGGCCCCCAGCATTTAATCTCAATATTAGGCCCATTTTTGTACACCCTACAAAACCTAATTGATTTCTCTGAAAAAAATCAAACAAAGCAACCAACCACATGGAAAATGGCAGTCCCCTGAATTTCTCTGTATTTATTTGTGTATCTCATTACGTATGGCCCAGTTGCTTTGAAGGCCAAATTCAGTAACAGCTGATGGTCTGCAAACCTCTGTCCAGTTCCATGGCACTGACTGTAATGTGGCATGTTGTACAGGTAAGAAAGTTTCTACATAATCGGTCAAACCATCTCTAAATATCATCAGTAGGACTGTGCAGTATTTATTTTTACAAATAGTTTATTTACCAAATTGTTTTACTCAAATTTAAACAATTTACAAACTCAAGACTAACAAAAACATGGAAAAGGATCTGGGGCGCAGCCACCCATCACAGAGAGAGAGGAGTGGGAAGACAAGAAAAATGATTTTAGAAGTTTCTCTATTCTGCCTTGCCCTCACTTCAGCTTTCATTTTTCAATTCTGGTGAATTGAAAACATTTGGTGAACATTAGGAGGTGAGCAAGACTTGCGTGAGCAAAAGAGTAAGAGGAAGGTAACAGGCAGGATAAACAGATAAAACTTACAGATTTCATCAAAGTTTTCATACAACTTTCTCTACGGAGCAAATTACATATACAGAGCAATTTAATTTATGTCCACTCCTCTAAATTCTCTGCCAAAAACTACTGGCTGGACAGCACCATCAGTTGCATAGACTGGCAGGGCTCAAAACACAGCCTTCGAGAACTTATTCCAGTCATTTATAAATGCACAGTACACAAGTAACTTAACTTAGTATTGGAGTTTTTTAATGCAAAATCATTTTCCTTGATTCTGACAAGCTAAGTTTAAAAATATTTTCAAACTTTAAACTCCATACATACATAAAATATTTTATTGATAAAGAACTCATAGGTAATTACGCAAACCTCTAGTTCTTTATGCTAGCTTCACAGGATACCTGGCAAAAAGGCTTTTTTTCTTAATTAAATCAGAGAGCACACATTCAAGCATCCTCACCATGGCAAACCAATTTGTGTATGCATTGAATGAAAGCAAATTCAATATATAAACACACCATGGAACTGATTTCACGTAAGGTGTTATTATAAGCAGTATGAAAAGCATTTTTAAAAGCACTGTAAGAAACACTTCAACGGCGCTCCTTTAAAGATGGATATAAAGGAAGGTTGATAGCTTTTTTTCAATCCATAGATAGATCTGAGCATCGCTGCAGTAAAGAACGCAGAACTGATTTTTTACTTCAGATGTACCAGTAAGATTAAATTGATCCTTGCTCATCATACCATACAAAAATCAACAGAAAAGCTAAAGAACATGGAAAACCTCAGGGAACTTGCAGAGGAAAAGGCCACAGATACATGTACTTTGAGGAAGAAACTGAAGCCTTCTCCTCAAATACCTACACACCCCCTAACACCCTCATTCTGTTGTCATGAAAAGTTCCTGCTGATTTTAAGAGAGAGGGTTATGCCAAAGGCAGTATGCTGAAAAGACATAACAGCTAGCACAGCTGCAGAGGGCAGCTTACATAGTCTACTAGAATGGAAACCTACAAAATCAAACCTGATCCTCCTAACAGAAACTTTGACATTTCGTGCTTTAAAGTCTAATAAACAAGAAGTTTGACCAGGGAATTTATAAACCAAAAGCACACACAAAGAGAAGTGCAATATTAACCTCCTCATGCCTCCCACACGGTTATCTGGCTGCAGTCACTGCCCCTCAGAGGCCAGCGGCTGCCATCTGCCACCCTGCTACGGCTGTGTCTTCATGAGGGGAGCTCCCATGGGCAGCTCCAGGCCTCCACTTGAACAAAACTAAATGCGTAAGTTAGGACTGTTAATATCACATCCAGTAGCAGTAACAACTAATGAAACTGATTCAGGTTTTTCATAGAATCCCAGACTGGTTTGGAAGGGACATTAAAGATCCAGTTACAAAACCCGCCACGGGCAGGGACACCTTCCACTAGACCAGGCTGTGCCAAGCCCCGTCCAACCTGGCCTTGAACGCTGCCAGGGATGGGGCAGCCACAGCTTCTCTGGGCACCCTGTGCCAGCGCCTCACTAACCATCATAGTTTTTAAGCCTTTAAGCACACGCTCATCTGCAGAGAAATCCTTTCCAAACCTTGCACCACTCTTAAAGGACCCAGAAAAGTAAGGCCAAGCTACTGCTGCCCTGCAGCACAGGTGTACCCACTTGCTACTTCTGTTTAAGGCACACTTTAAAAAGCCGTGCGTGTGTATATACATTTATACGTTTTATTATCATTACTATTATTCCAGGAAGCGGACTGTAAGCTCCTCTGCAAGCCCCAGCTCGCTATTCCTCGCCATCCCCCTGTCAGAGGCGCCGGCAGCTCTCCGCACCGCAGCTTTCCGCATGCTTCCACTGCCGGCCGCATTCTCCACAGCTCCCCAGCACCGCCTCCCCAGCCCGGGGCAGAACCCAGCCCTTCAAGCGCTCCAAGCCACGACCGGCCTCGGGGGCGCGATAGCCCAGCGCGGAGGAACGAGTGGGAACAGGAACGGTCCCTGCTCCAAGGCGACGCAGCAGCCGCTCTCCCCGCCGGCACCACTGCTCGCCATCCCCTACCGGGATCCGCGGGCTCCCCCTACCTGTCCGAGCAGCCGCCAGCGGGCTCTCGCAGCTCCCGTGCCGCTCATCTCGCACCGGCCCGCGGCGGGGCGGCTCGGAGAGCCGGCAGCCTCTGCCATGCGGAGGCAGAAGGGCTCAGACCCCCTTTCGCTCTGCACTGGCCGGCGGGGACTTGCCGCTGAGACTCCAGCAGCTGTCAGGGGCGGCCGGACTAAGGCTGCAGGGGAAGGAAGTGGGTGGCCATCTTTGTTAAGGGCACCGCTGAGAAGCCGTGCCGCCGCGATACGCTCGGCTTTTCAGGCTCCGTTGAGGGGCAGGACCGCGCCTCAGCGTTGGCCGCCTGTGGCCTCAGCGCCTGGGGCAGAAGCAATATCTGAAACGGGAGCGACTTGAGGAAGCCATGCCAGGGACTGCGCCAGCCCGTCCGGCCGCCGCGGCTGACTGAAGCCTCCGCCGCCACCTTGGCTACGGGCAGTCCCGCGAGGCAGCTGGGCGCTGCTCCTGTTGCCTTCCATCTTACCGGGGGCAGCGCCGCCGGAGAGAGAGCGGCCTGGCCCCGCCGCGGCGGTGAGGGGCGGTGGACCGGGCTGGTGGGGAGCGGGACGGGGAACAGGGCCGCGGGCGGTGAACAGGGAGGGTCTGCAAACCTGTCAGCGTCCCTGCGAGGGGGAGGTTAGCTCTTGCTGTCAAGTTACCGCTTGAGATAAAGTGATTTAATTGTCGTATGATAATTATAAAGGGGAGACAACTTCCCAGAAGCCCTCCCCAGCCCTTACCTGGCTTTGGTTCTTCAACATTTACACGTAAACTTTTGCACCTTCCCTTCTTTCATTGATAGTTTCACTAGAGTTAAACTTTAAAAGTACCAGGAGCCACATTTTGCAGTAACGCTGCAGGTTAATATGCAGGCTAAACTCTGTATACCACTTGTTAAGAAACTGTAAGTTTTAACTGTTTCTTGTCAACTGATTTACCTAATGAATCAGTTTCACTTCTTTGAAAGAGAGGCAGTTTTACCTGCAGTTTATGTTAATGTATATTTCACATATTGCAAATGATCCGCAATTTACTATAGAAATTTCAGGCTATCAAGAAATGAAGGTTAGAATGTCGTGTGCTGGACTGCGGAATCTTCTCCAAGGGCTGCGCTGCAGTGTCAGATACTACTCTAAGCATGGCTGTCTTCAAACAGTATGTATTTATAATAAAATAAAACCAAAACAGTGCTGCATCCTGGATTGTTCAGGAAGTACAGGCACACACAGGACTCTGTTACCTGGAAGCATCCTGTCATGGAGATGCTTTTCCTGCAAGGTACGCTGATTAAGTATGGATTTAATGTCAACAACCACCTTGGCACATCTGTTCAGGAAGCCTCTCATATCTTCCAAATGCAGAGGAAACACATTTTCCCAAAAGGTTTGGAGCAGGGGGATAAATATGAGGATTTCGTTTACGTTCAAAGATCTATACAGTTATTCAATTGTCCTTTACTGTTTTGATGTAAAGCTGCATTTTGGTTGATTTTCCTGCTGTAGCAATTTTTTAAAAACTGGCGTATTCCAGAAGGATTCAGATAAGGTGTCAGGAGATAGCTGCAGGGAGAGATAATCTAGGATAGAGGCAGAGCATCCAAACTGATGACACCAGATGTAAACCACTGTGAGCTGGCTCAAAAAAACCTTGACTTTTTCTGTGCTGACCAGTAAGTCATGGTTTGCACCCTATTAAATATTAAAATATGCTATTGACTTCTCATAATTCTATCCACATGTGATAAATTATCCTTTTAAAGGTACTTGGATTTATTTCTGAAAGTAAATATTGTGTAAATGGGGGGCAGTGTATCATGCACAGTTGGAAAATGGACTGAAATAATTTCAGGTCTTCTGTTCTTGTGCTTCTAATACAGTGTGCTAAAGGTGTTCTAAAAGTTTGCTGCAGTATCACAGCCTGTAAACTAATTTATATGCATAATGCATAAGTACTGTTTAAAAAGATTGGTGTTTTGGTTTCTCTTAAACATGTTTTCAGATGGATGCATGGTTGTTATAAAGTTGTTTCAAGTTGACAATGTTTCTTCAGACGTGATCTAAAGATCATCTTGTCGTAACCCTCTTATTTCTAACCATAATGTAAACAGTTCCTAAGTCTGTGTCTAAAATGGAACCAATGTTTTGAGGAGAACATAGGAAGACTTGATGGATGAGAAAGTATGGTTCTGTTTATTCCGTGGAAGTTTGCTAATACAGTTACAAATACTGGACTACGACAATGGTTCCAGGATACAAAGAGGTGTTTTTTTCACCTGAAGGGAAGTTGTGCCTGTTAGCTTTGGAGCATATGTTTTCAAACATTGTCACTGAGATACTTTGCTATCCTCAAAATCTTTCCAGATTAAATATCCAGAAACCTCATTCAGCTTAGGAAGTTCCTGAGCTAAAATCATTGAAGGCTGGGGGAATACCTGTTGGGGAATATCATCTGTGCTTGTTGCATTCTTACGCTTTCCTAAATATCAGTTTGTGGCCACTGTGGGGTTTTTGTTTGGTTCCTTCTGTTTTGAGGAGTCACGTAGACTTACAGCAATTTTTCCATTGACTGGGGAAAGGATGGTACAACTAACACATGCCGCAGTTCCTGTACCTTGATGAATTACACGGTTGTGCTAGAACTTCTCTAAGGGCTTTCATGATTTCTTTGACTTATGCTTCGGATTTGGTGATTTAAGGCTAGAGGAACCATTGGTCTGAACCATTCTCATGAACGGTGTGGTTTACATTCACAGGGGGTCTGGTAACAGGAGCAGGTAGTTTCTCCTCCTTTCAAAGTGTACTCGTAACTTTCATGTTTTAGATCTCATGCCTTTGTGAAGACAAACCAGGAACAAACCAACAGTTCTTGATGCAAAGTGAGGATGGGGTGAAAGTATGTCCTACTTTTTAAGTTTAGACACATTCACATAATAACCTTGAATGTTATAAAATGCTGTTTTTTGGGATCTGTGCAGTGTTATGTGCTGTAATATATGTTGTTAAGCTTATTATTTGACAAGTGAGGTTTTACAGCAAGCAAAAAGAAGTAACATTGTTCTAGCAATTTCAAAGCATTTTTAACATTATTATAAGAGAAGACAGTGTTGTCTTCATAGATTGTGACAAACCAGATCCTTAAGCTCATTCCTGATAGAGTTGTTGCAGAACCCATGTAATTTCATCACTTCATTCTGCACCTTGTGAACATTTACACTAACACTTCTGAGGAGGTGGAGCAAGAACCCGAACAAGCTGCAAGGACTTCTGGGTACAGGGACAAAGGTGTGGGTTGCATTCTTGTCTAGGAAAGAAAATGATGCTGTTTGTGACAGGAAGATTATGAGAAAACAACTCTGAAGAAGGAAAAATAATAGAATTCCACAAAAAATCAACTAAACCTAGTTTTAGAACAAGAACAAACATATTTACATATAATCGATTAAGAACATACATTGATAGTAGCCTGAATTTTGAAGAGAAGACCTCAATAAATATGTCAAGTAAATCACATCTGACAATCACAGAATGGTTTGCAAGAGACTTTCAACATCATCTAGTTCTAACCCCCCTGCTGTGGGCAGGGACAGCTTCCCCTAAACCAGGTTGCTCAAGGCCTGACCTCAAACACTAAAAGATCAGGAAGATCTTAAAAAACTTACTCCAACTGTGGTTTTTAATGGCACATACTACTATAATAATGCAAAGTTGGTTTTGGGTCTGTAGCTCAGGAAATACTATTGTTGCTTCAGTATATTCATATTGGAGTACAGAGCGCTGGCTTGTAGCCATTGTTTTGTTTCCTTATTAGCAGGAAGGAACAAAAATCCCTTCCAAAAGGAAGCAAAATGCGTCCATAACAACATCAAACCTTACGTACAAGAATCTTCTGAAATCAGAGCAGGAGAACTGGAATGGCATTTCAGCAAGATACAAAGCTATGACAAAGGGAATCAAGGAAAAATTAGAAGAGTTGCACAATAAGTATACATTCAATTTGAGAAGTCCAAGGGTAAGTGGCAAAACCCAGCAACTTGTAATTGAGTACAAATAAAAGGCAGTGAAGCCATTCTTGGTATAAAATGTTGGTTTACTGCGTATTTTTTGTAGTATTGAGTTTTGAGTGTTTTTAATATTTGTGGATAGTAACGGCATATGTTTAGAACATGGTAGTGTAGTTCCCTTAATTTCTCCATAAGCAAAAGCAAGTAAAGATACAATAATCATCTGACTTTCTGATAAAGAAATACAAAATATTTTAATTTACAAGAGCAATTGCAGGTGGTCTGAGCCTTTTGTTGAATTTAGAGTAGGTATAGGTAGCTTAAGTACCCTAACTTTGAAAGAACCTTTCCGATGCATGCAGTTCCTACTTCAGTATCAAATACATATGCTATATTTTGTCATTTGTTTAAGTTACAATTGTGTTGAATATAGGGATTCTAAGGAAATAGTCAAACTATATGTTGGACTTGAAACATGTTTGGTTTCTATTGAACAGATCAGGTTTGGAGAGAATGTGTACTTTGAAGAGAATGGCTGCATATTTCTTTCAAAAGCAGATGATGGTAAGGGATTTCTCTTCCTAACATGGCACAATTGTTAAAAATATTGTACGCATCACTTAATGTACTTTTCTGACATTAAAGGTTAATTGCTGTGTTTCTTAAATAACAAAAGAAAATGACTTTTATAGAATTCTTTAATGATTGATTAATAGCTCTAGAACTATGAATCCAAAAAGTTGAGGTGAAAAGAGTTAGTGAATAATATATATTAATACTAAGGCAAGTTTCTGGGGAAGGAAAAGAGAAGTAATTTTTTTCCAGAGCCCTAAATTAACATTTTGAAGAAATGAAAAGCACATTGATGCTTTTTTATTTCTGAGGTAGTAGGAAAAGATTTTACTAATCGTGTTTAGTAAAAACAGCTGTGCGTTAGGTGTTTGCACTTTAAAATGTAATACAGTTCCTAGAAGCCAAGATCTACATTTTTGAAATATTTTTAATAATAACTACAAGACTTTTTTTCTTTTTTTTTTTTTTCCCTGGAACTGTATTTTTTTGTTCTTTTTACAAAGTGCATTTGTAAATATCTTGCCAGACAAATATTTGGTGTTAATAAATTACAGTAATATGCTTGCAAACACTGCTGACAGACTTGCTAAATACAGGCATTAATAACCACTGTTAATTTTGACAGTGCCTTAATTACAGGATTTCTTTGCTATCTCTATTTTTAAATGCAGTAGATGAAGAAAATGGTGACATTTTATTCAGTACTGAAGATCTTGGCTTTTCTGATGCCTTTATTCAACGTATCAGAATTTCACCAGATCAGAGATACATGGCCATCAGCTTAAAAAGTGAAAATTCCGAAGAGGCAACCTGCGTTATTGTGAAACTTGGTCATTTTCCTGTTGTGGAAAAAGTCATTGCAAGTGTATTTAGTTTTGGTAAGTTGCTTATAAATATCCTGTGGATCACACCAGCTTTCAACACAACATTTTTGTTAGTCTACAAATAATAATGAAATATTTTTAAAAAATAAGGAAGCAACATTTTTACATTTAATCATTACAGCTGTGTAATTTTTTATTTACGGTTTCTTCCACAATGCAGAGTTTTAAGTTACCTGATGAAGGTGGAAGTGACTGCTTTCATGATACAGTTTTTTCCTCACTGTAAAAGCAAGCATTTATAGATGTTGAACAATCATGCATATGTGGGGTTTTTAATTTCACAGAATCCTAGAATGGTATTTCACTCAATACGCTTCTTTAAAAACTACTGACATAACTGTTTAGACTATAAAGATCCTTCTGAGAAATGTTCTAGTTATTAAACTCTTACAGCTACAACTAAAGTCACCGATGATAGCTGTAGGCACTTGACTTCACTGAAAAGCGTGCGCATGGTACCTACTATTAAGTACTGGCTGGAATTTCAACTGGACACTAGGATGTGGGTTGCAATTCAGAGCCCAGTGAGCTGATTCTTTAAGAGTAGATAACAGAGCTTTACATTGCTTTTAAATAAGGAGAGGTAAAAGCTTTACATTGCTTTTAAATAAGCAGAGGTAAAATGAAGTGAAAGGGGAGTCTTTCTTTTTTTATCGTATAGAATCACAGACTTTTTTGGGTTGGAAGGGACCTTAAAGATCATCTAGTTCCAGCCCCCCTGCCATGGCGGGGCTGGAACCCCCCCATGTTAAAGAATATAGAAAAAGAGTGCAACAGTGTGCATACAGTGTTCCACATCTTGTATTTTAGATTATATTATTAAATGTCATTAAGTATAAGTAATGCAGGACAAAAATTTAAAAATCTAGGTAAAACTTCCTAGTTACAAAAATAAAGACTAACAAGAATTTAATGTTGTGTTTGCACAATTGAAATTTATAATGCCTGTTAAAAACTAGGCCTGCAAATTTGCCAGTGACATTTTTCACTATACTTGATTTGAACATCTATCTAGGTTTGTCCAGAAGAATCAGTATATTCATAAATCAACTCCCTGTTACCTACATAGGTGTGACAGCTTATGGCAGGTAATAAGTGTAGAAAAAATGACTATCAGAATGGTAGAGATTGCACCCATTTTGTCAGTTTATTCAGGTGTGAGATACAGAGGTATCATGAAATACAGAGGTCCCTTAATCATAAGCAAGAGAATTTGCATTTGCAATATTGTGTATTGCATGATACACAATAGCAGGCAGACAAATGAAAGTGCTTGAAAATTTACATCTATGATTTTTAAATGGTAGGCTATAGAAAAACTTTAATTTCCCTCGTCTTCTTAGTGAACCTTTCAGCTTCCTGTGCGATTTGGAGCCACAGTGCTGTTCAGAGAGCAAATTATTTGCATTACTTCAGTGTTGTACTTCCTCCAGTTCTGTACTGAAAATTAGTATTTATGCATAAGACAGCATACAGTAACTTTTTAAAGCATATGTATTAAACATCCTTCTGGTTACTTTAGGAGCAGAGATAGCAATAATTTGGCTGGATCAATCAGATTACTAAAAAGCAAGGTTCCTGTATTTGTATGTTTCTAATATTAGTGAACACATGTACACGCATAGAAAACTGGAGAATTTTTATTTCAGCAGTACCCATGGGGCACATGCATCATCTCTTTTCTCCAAATGGTTTGCATGCAGTCACATGCAGTGGTTCAGAGCTCATACTCTATCTTGCTGACTCTATGTAAATCTGTTTCTCTGCTCAGTTTTAAACAGCCACACCTTCTATTTTCCTGTTACCTCCAAAACCCCCACAGGGTCAAGAGCTTCCTCTTCCTGGGCCCTGGAACATGGTCCTCTGCCTTTATGTATTTATTTATTTTTCCAAATGAGATTCTTATTCTGTGGGATTCAGAAAAAACATGGAAAAATCTTTCTGTGGCTTACCCCAGCCTCTGGGATGTGGAAGTGCTGTCCTGAATCAGATGCCAGCCCACCTTTTTTAGCATTGGGTCCAGTGTTCATGGAGCTCCGTTTTCTCTCAGTAATTGTATATACTGTTCCGAATTTGATACGCATTTGTCTTTTTTTCCAGAATGGGCTGCAAATGATGTTCTGTATTACACAAGTCGGAAGAACCTTAAATGTCAGAATGTGTTTATCACCACTTTCACTAATCAGAAACATACTAAGTTAGTTTATACAGAACAAGATGCAAGGTAATAATTATGTAAAATGTAACAAGTAAGTCCTTTATGTATTCTAGAATGCCTTATATGTAAAACATAACTGGTTTGGAAAACATAGTCTTTCATATCATATTCCAAATGGTAAAAGGCATTTTTAACTTGTGTCCTGCTGTCAGTAGTGCCATATGTAGTCTGAGAACGTGCTTTGTTTTCCTCTTGATATGTGATCAACAGAGATTTAACTTTCCTCTCTTACCTCATGAGTTCAGCTGAGTTTATAAATGTCAAGGTCAGTTTCAGGTCAGGCTGTCCTTTAATGAATGTGTGACAGTTTCATACAGGGTAAATCAGACTGTGGATTTCATTTTGTTTTCTCTGCTATTGATGTCTGATACGTCTTTTAAAAAAAAACATAGAAGTTCAGGCTAATCCTTGCTCTGGGTAATGGATGAGCAAAATCATTACAGCATTCCCAGAGACAGAACTATTGTTGACTGAATACCCTCTCAATAACCTTTCTTGAAGCAGTGGTTTAGGAAGACAAGAAGGCTCTAGCTAAATTGAGTGCAGAACTGGTTTTTCAACTATGCAGCATGTGGTCAATTTATACAACATTCCATAAATGTTTGTGATTATTCTTAATTCAAGTTACATAATAAAGAAATTTCTATTATATTTTCATCTAAAAAACAGAAAAAAACCTGTGCAGTTGAGATGGAGTAAATAAGATCCTTTTGTTCCAGCGGCAGTTGATGCATACTTTTGGAAAATCAAATTGCACTGACCTGACACTTCCCCACAGGGAAACTGTTGCCATAATTCTGAAGGTCATAGTCATTACAGTAAATCTACTAGAAACTTACTCTAAAGGTTCATGTGCTATTGCAGCTCATAACTGAAGTTACTTGTTCATTGGAGATGGCAAGACATTCTTTTGTATGGACACTGAGCAGTTCCATTCTACATCTGATCATCCCTTTTAGGTGCAATCAAATCATTTTTGATTTCTTGACTTCTTTAAAAAAAGCTACAAAGACAAAAAAAAAAAAGTTATACCAAGGTCAGAGTCCTTGGGGAGAAGTGTAACCTGCATTTCAGTTTGACTCTCTCCGAGGTAAGGTCAGCAAAGCTGAACTGTTGGAATCTCTACTGAATGCAGTACTGCACTCTTGCCAAATTCATGTGTAGCAGAGAGGCAGGAGGCTGATTCCTTGCAGACTTTAGATCCCCTGCTGTGCCTTTCCTCCTTAAGATGTCAAGAGGGTACAATTAGAAAAAACAATAGTACCAAAAAAACTGGAGGTCCTCCAACTGCAAATAATTAAAAGCACTGAAAATGCTATGTAAAGCATCCTTTCCTTCACCAGTCAAATTTATTTTGAAGTCTGGAGGGATCATTACTCCATTCATGTATCTGATCTGTATTAACACAGATTACGGTACTCAACCCTGCAATTTCTCTATGAAATCCTCTGGATCTTTGTGTTGGACAGTTTTGCTTTTATAGACATCCAGTCTTAAAGATTCAAAATGGCAAGGAAACTGCTGTGTCTCAAGATGGGACGTTCCAGTTAATTTGGATGACTCATAAAAAATCGATTGTGAAGTTTAGCCTGAAGTTGTGTACTGTTAACTTCCAACCACTGTTTATCATTCTGTTTTCTGTTTCTACATTTTATAAGCATTTAAAATCAGTAGGTAATTCCTAGTTTCTTAGATAGTTCCAAACCCAGTTCCTAGCTTCCAGCTTTACCAGTGGAACCTGTCTGTCTTGTCTCATATAGGCCTCTGTACTTCTTTTAAAAATAGTCCTTTTTGTCTGACTTGCTTCAGACAAATTTAGGCCAGTAACACTGAGGCTTTTTATCAATTTATCTTTATAATAGCTCTTATTTTTTATTGCTGTTCCCACAATATCTTTTATTAATTTGAATTTAATTATCCATTACTACTTTAAAAAAGAAAAAAAAAAGGTGTTACAAGCTCAATAAAAAGTTCTGTGTTGTGCCTGAATTTTAAAGCCTAAGCACATCAAGGAGCTTCCAGTCTTATCTCAGTAATGCAAATACTTGGATTCACTTGGGCAGCAACTGAACTGCTTTCTTGTTGGATTTGTGGGGTTTTGAATCCCAGGATAAATGCAGCAGGAGTGGGTTTGGGAACCAAGTAGTCTGGAATTTCTTCAGCCTCTTTGCAGGCATGCCTTTTTCACCTTGCAGATGGAGACCCATGATTCTGAAGCAACTGATCTATTTTTATAATAATAATTAAGTTTAAGCTTTTTTTATAAAATAATTATTCCTTACAGGTTTTTTGTGGACATATA
This sequence comes from Psittacus erithacus, assembly GCA_009867235.2. Taxonomy (NCBI): domain Eukaryota; kingdom Metazoa; phylum Chordata; class Aves; order Psittaciformes; family Psittacidae; genus Psittacus; species Psittacus erithacus. Next base: position 40,000 of record WYDI02010107.1, on the reverse strand, counting down.
TTGCACAAAAGATAGGCGTTTTCTCACTATCAACAGCAACAGCAAGACCACCTCAGAAGTTTGGCTGGTTGACTGTAGACATCCTTTTAAGTCACCTGCTCTTGTACAAGCACGAACAAAAGGGGTCGTTTACCACATTGAACACAGAAATGACGAGTTATATATTCTTACTACATATGGAGAACCTGCAGAATATAAGGTAGTTTTAACTGGTAATATTCACTCAGATAACTGTTGCAGATCATCTAGAAATAGTAAAGCTGGCTTTTAATTCTGTACTTCATAGCTTATTGAAATAATTTAAGAGAATTACACTGAAAGACTGATAGAAGTACATGGAGTCTTACCTGCTGCATGCCAGTTTGATTCTAACTCCTTTGGCAACATCAAGAAATTAATATGCTTTTACAGTCATTTCTCCTATATTAAAATTTAAGTTCGCTGTCTCAGTCTATATAACCAAACCACCTACGGTTCTGGCCATGCAGAAAGCACTTACTGCATTAAAATTTTCTACAGATTAATCTAGAGAACCAAACTTTTCCAAAGGTTACTGAATTGGTCTTCCATTTTGTCCAAGTAAAGGGAGTTTCAAAGCTTCCAGTTTCAGTCAGGCAAAACCCCCTAATACAAACTAACAAATTTTTGCAATAAAGATGTTGCATGAGTTCACTTACATGTCTGTACATCTCATTCATAACTCTTAACTACATCTTGGTTTTATAGCTGATGAAGGCACCGGTAGCTGCCACTGGCAAGGAGAACTGGCAGTTAGTGTATGCACTGGAAAAGAAAACCAAGCTAGTAGATTTGGAGATGTTCAGTGATCACTGTATTATGTTCCTGAAGAACGCCGGTCATCTTTATCTAAATGTGATTTCTTTTGTTTCACATTCAGTTCAGTCAATAAAGGTATGTTTTAACACTATTTTGTTTTTTTTTTTAACCTTATGCTGAAAGCAAAGATAAATTCTAAGAGTAGAAATTGTTTGGGAACTGTAATACTGCCAAGTGTTATGCCTACTGTATATTACCTGTGGCTGTTTTTCGTGTGGTGGCTTACTGCAGCACTTAGAGAGCAGCTATCCTATGAGTCAGTTTTTTCTTCAGCTTATTACAGTCAAGCTCTTTACAGCTGATTTCTAGTGTAAAATAGGACTTGATTCCCTAAACACTCCATTTAGTTTTACTGGGCCTATTTTTGGTTACATTCATCAGCATAAGCAAGGAAATAAGCCTGGCCTTCCCACAGAAGAAACTTCAGAACATTCCGAAGACAAGTATGGACACTGCCCTGTAATGAGTGGGAAGAGTTGATGTTGCAGTAGAATTTGTGCAAAGTATTTCTTCCTTTCTTTAGTTGTTGCTAAATACTTGTGGATTAAAACCAAAATGACTCAATTCAAACCCATGATTTCTGGAGACCATTCAGGCGAAATGACTGATTTGTTTGCCTGAAAAATACAATCTGAACTACTCCCAAGTTTATTGTGACAAGCTACCAATGCTGCATTCTATAGAATTGCTACAGAAAAAGGTTTTCAACAAAGTGCACTGTATGATCTCCAAAACCTTCGTTTTTGAATATGGTCATAGTTGATTTATTCAGAAAAGGTCTGCAGTTACTCTGGAGAACTTGGACTTCTGCTGCCATTTCAGATGTCACTAGCAACCCAACCCAAGTAAGTAGTAGTCTGGCAGAGGGTTTGACTATGTCCCTGCTGCTCTGAAAGAATGAATCTTGATTTCTTTTATTCTTAGCAGAGTTAAAAATCTTAAATATAATAACAGTAAGTGTCTGAAGGTGAACGTGCCAGGAAAAGGTTTTGTTCTTCAACAATGGCTGGCGCTAGGAACAAAGTTAAGAGGCAGGGGTTTTCAGTGGCTTAGCATTACTGAGCTAACTCACAGCAAAGGCATAACAACTGACATGGACTTGGCTGTATAACATGTTGAAGTAGAACTGAAAAATCAGGGGAAATAGGATATAAAAACTAAAAACCATGCAGAATCATTTCAAAGAATGTCTTAATTTAAAAAAAAAATCTGCACTAATGCCCATTTGAAACTGAGCTTGGATTTATTTTCCTTTTTTTTTTTTTTTTTAATTTCATTGTACAGCTTTATCCCATGGCCTTAGGGAAAAAGTTTGCCAAAGTCTCTCAGTTTTTGACTGTTTCTTTACTGAGCTTAAAAAAAATACTCATTGTGCTACAGACAAGCTGAAGATACTCAGAATCTTTTTTTCTGAAGGACACACTAGGCAGAATTTACAGAAGCAGCGTAAGGGTCGGTCTCACTTGAAATGCCATGTTTTCTCAGCTACCTACATGGGCCTGTGAATTTGAATTGGAATCTCAACCTGAACATACCACCAGCACTTGCTATTTTCAGCTCACCTCCCCAGTACACCCCCCTAAGCGTTTTGCATATTCATTTAAAGAAAATAATCTCATTGAACAAGCTGTGCAAGAGGTACCAATTATTACGAATTGTCACACTACACGTTTACTAGCTAAAAGCAAGGTAAGAATTTTTCAGTCCTTTTCTCATTCCTTTTATTCTTCCCTACCTCCCCACCCATTTAAAGAAAATCTGTTTGGCAGGGAACAGAGATTAAAAAATGTAAAGAGCAGTTGGTGCTATAGTTACTAAACAGTGGGTGTTTTCTCCAGTGCTACAGGGAAGAACAAGAAAGAGTCGTGATATTTTTTTTCATTAACCTGGGTATGCTAAAGGAGATAATGGTACATGATGAGTCAAGAATCTTAGTATGGTATAACTTAGAATTTGCTAGTTGATATGTGGTGTCATACTCTATGATAAATGAAAAAGGTGCCAGCTGTTGAAAAGAACACCCCACAACCAGCTGCATAGATCAGGAAAGGAAAGTTTTAACAGCCTGAATTTAAAAATTTTGAGATGTTAATAAGGAGTTTGTGCTGCAGTAAGTGGTAAACTATTTTGTTAATAATAGCTATTCTTGGTGTTAACAGGGGAAGGAAGACTTGGGTACTTTGGTAGTTTAAAAACTCCTCAGGTGTTGCACTTAAATGAATTTTATACTCTGCATCCATAAGCCTACACAGCAGAGGTTCAGTCTCTTGCTTTATTTTTCAAGAGTGCTTTGTACATTATAAGTGAAAAAAATTACTGTAATCAGGAAAACACATTTTAAAATAAATAATTGAAGTTTTCATTGCTATGTGTCATTGAGATTTCTGCAATGTCCTTTATTGTAAAATACTCCTTTTCCAGGATGAAACTTTGGTGCCGATTACAGTTTTTCATAATATGAATTCTAAAGAGCTACACAGGAAACCACTTCTAGTTCATGTATATGGAGCTTATGGCATAGATTTGAACATGAGCTTTAAAGAAGACAAGCTGATGTTAATTGAGGAGGGCTGGATATTAGCATATTGCCATGTTAGGTAAGTTAAATAGAAAACAGAATTAAGATTTTAGTCTGTGGGATATACAGGTATTTCTTGATATGCGACTGAAGAGGTACAGTAATACTTTTCTTCATGTAGCTATACGCAGTTCATGCTTTTCACTTCCATCTCATTTTAGAGTTTTTTAAATGCAGTTTTAACAAAAAAGTAAATTTACCTCAGGAAAAAAATTTTTACTTTCAAGACCACATACTGCGTGTAGGTTTCTTAAATCAGCGGGATTGCTGTAACTTTTAATCTTCTGACATCTCATTACTTCTGTCGCACTTTTGCTCAAGCAAAATTTTGGTAACATTCAAATTACAGTGACACGCTACCTCCCTCTCTTTCCAGGAGTGTTGTGCACTAATGTTCAGTCTGCGTCTTCTGAAAAGTCATTTGCCTTCTACAATAACTAATTAAGCATTTAACTGGCATCTCTACTTCTTTTATTGGCTAAATCCTCTGTCTCCAGTTTAGGTTCAAACCTAGTAGTTTTATATAACCACTGTAATACACGCTTCACATTTTCATTGAGATAATAGTTCAGTAGCTAAAGAGGGTAACAAAAAAATTGCTTTATGGAAGGGAAGGAACACCAGTTCCAAAACAGATTCGGTATATGAATATATTCAGTCTGCTATAGTCAGTGGCAAGCATTGTGCTGTTCTTCCTCCCAACCCTCTAAGTATCTTAAGATGTAAGTCAGTCCTAGATGAAGATGGACTCTTCATCCAAAGGTGAAGAAATTTGGCAGACTACTCAGTTAATTTTAAACTTGAAACCTGAATAAGGAGACTTTAGGTGGCTTAGAACTAAAATCGTGGTTGCATAGAAAGAAATAGAAATAAATTTTAAAATCCTGTATTACAAAACAGAACATTTCAAGTAGTATTTAAAATTCACAAACTAGAAAAAGGCCCCACTTTCTAACGCTCAGAATTTAAGCTGTGCAGGAGACAAACCCTGAGGGCCTCAGCGTGTTGCTGAGAAATACAGTTCTACTGGTTTTAATAAATGCTGGTGTTAGTGATATAAGTATTCAAAATATTTCAGATGCTTTAATAGCTTCCTGTATAAAAAGATAATCTTAATGTCTGATTTTGTATTGCCTGGAGTGAGGGTATCATTTCCTAAAGTGATGCTTTTCCTGTGAGTTCCAGGACACAAAGGCAAGGAATACACCTGTGCAGTTAGGATTTTCACCAGTCATCAGGCACAGATTTTTTTGCTTGAATGTTGTCTTTACCCTCATTTATGGATAAAATACGCAAGCATAGAGAAGAGTTAACTGGGAAGGGAAACTATGGTTTTGCAATTCTGTGGCTGCTGACGTCCTTTCATTAACTGAAGCTTTGCTGTGTAATGTTTTTCAAAGAGACTCCAACTTGACTTGCTTTAAATTTCAGGGGTGGAGGAGAGCTAGGCCTTAGCTGGCACAAAGATGGGTGCCAGCATAAGAAACTCAAAGGGCTCCATGACCTTAAGGCTTGCATCATGCTGCTGCACGAGCTAGGATTTTCTCAGCCAAAATACACAGCACTAGCAGCTGCCAGTGCTGGAGGAGTTCTTGCAGGAGCCTTGTGCAACACTGCTCCAGAACTCATCAGAGCCATGGTTTTACAGGTGAGGTGCTGCAGACCTTGCATGGACTACGATGTTAAACTGTATTTTTGGTTCATTCTACCAGTTTCAGAATTGGAAACATTCCAATTCAAAGTTCCCTTTCCTCATTTGAGAAGACCTTGAACTAGACCTGTGAGGTCCTCTGTCCTATTTGCTAATTTTTCTTTTTTTATAACTTCTAAGGCTCCTTTCCTAGATGTTCTAAATACAATGATGAAAACTCATCTCCCACTGACAATTGAAGAACAGGAGGAATGGGGAAATCCATTAGCAGATGAAAAATGGATGAAGTATATCAAAAGCTATTGCCCATACCAGAATATTAAGCCACAGGTAAAAACTATATTCTCTATGTGGAATACAACTGTAATAAAGTATAGCAGTTTATGATAGAACAAAAAGTGGAAACTGGAATTTTTTAAAAAAGTCTGTTTTACCTTTTCAGTGCTTTAAACCCCAGTGACTTTAGAATTGTCTTTGCTGCTGCTTTGTGTGAAAATGAATCATTAATACAAATATGAACTATTTCAGTAATGATCTTGGCAATATTTGTAGTCATAAATGACCCCTGAAATCAATCAAATGCCATCTCCTAAATAATCCATAGGTTTCAAAACCAGCTTTTATCACAGGACTGCCAGGAAGTAACAGATTAGTCTGTCATGTAATAAACCTTAATATGTAGAATACTTTCTACTTTTGTGGAGGGTTTCCATTGTTCTGTTGGGTTTTGCAGACTTCTCACAGGAGGAAGGAGATATTTTCCACCGCTTAAATACCTTTCAGAGGCAAATAATGAAAAGGCAATGTAGCTTTGATATTGTCATCTCAGAGGAAATCTTTGTTTATTTGAAGTAATGTACTAGCTGTGTTGCATACCTTAAGTAAAATCTTATATAAAACCAACTACTTTTTATGCATAGGAAGATGGCAAAAGTAAACTTCAACTACGGTTCTAAAGTGAACCATTCCATGATTATTACTCCTTTCTTTTTGTTGCAATCATCAGCAAGCAGACACATAACAGATCTTTACCGGTGGGGGGAGGATGTTTTTTATTACTTTTTGCAGGTAGATGATACCCTAATCAAAATACTTTCTGCAGTTAGAGTGATAAAAATCCTTTTTTAGGAGTAGGTATTTATGTAATAGATGTGTTTTTAGATAAACCATAACTAGTGCAGTAAGATAAATAGAGAAAAATCTGTTACTTTATGAGAAAAATCAGTTGTCAAGTATTGAACTGGTTTTGGTTTTTAATCTCAGTGTTACCCTTCAGTTTTTATCACGGCATATGAAAATGATCAACGGGTACCAATAACAGGAGTTTTACGATATGTTCAGAAACTTAGGAAGGCTGCACTAGATCATGCCAGCAGAACAAGTGGGAAAGGTAAGAATAAGAATATCACAGATAGAGTTAATTAAACCAGAATGTTAGTAAGTCATGTAATTAAACACTATAGTGATTGACTCTTCCTTAAATGCATTCATTTGTACAGTACAATCCAGTATCTAAAGCTCTGAAGTAATTTCTGTTACCTGCAGAGATGGGATATGCAGTCACACTGACAGATAAACTTCAGCTTCTGAGATGCACTCTCCAGAGCCTTAAGAGGGTTCAGATATCTCTGTATCGAAGACCTGCCTGAAATAGTTAAACCCATGTGTTAAATATGAATCATGACAAACCACTACAGGCCCCGGAACCCCTCTTGAGATGAAAAAGAAAAAGACTAGGAGAATATGAGTGGGACTTACACTTTCCTAGGCCTTAACATTTGGTGACCATTGGGCAGTGCTAGATGAACCCATATTGTCTAGTCCAGCTACTGGTACGGTTAGCCTGCAGTTCTCAACTACGCATGGATAAAAATCTTATTTTTGCTGCTCTGCAAAAAATTACTTTTCCTAGTTTGCTCCAACTGCAGGTGTTAGTCCAAGTTACAATAACAATAGTGCCAAGGCAGGGACACTTTTATACCTGAACCTTAACACCAGCTTTGGGATTGTTTCCAGCAAAAGGTAACAGTCAAGCCTTACTATCTTCTAGTACTACCTAATCTGGGGAGAGGCTTTTACCTTCAGTACCAACAGAGATCTTGAATTAGCTTTTCTACATTTCATTATGCTCTTTCTCTGGTAGCAGCACAACTGCAGTGGTTGAGAAGGGATAGGAGATGCTACAGTTGCTGCTTCTTTCTTTGCTCAGAAATTAAAAAGCATGTCTTTCAAAAAAAAAAAGAACAAAGATGCTAAGCATATAAACATTTTTCAAGTATCTAGTTAATAAAAATATAAATAGTCCATCCAGCAAGCCTCTATATGATTCTCTTCTTAAGGAGTAACAGAAATTCTGTCAGGACAGAAGGCAGAATTACCTATCCCTGAACAACCCACATCCCCACTTACCTTTTTCCTTGTTCATTCAATGTCAAGTGATCGCTAGCTTCATTGTTCCAGGAAATTGGGTCCCTAATATCATCTTGGACATCCGGGCAAGCGGCAGTCATTGCGATTCATCTTGGGAGGATTCACTGAACGAGGTATGCTCCCTTTGCTGTACAAAGGCATAATGTGGTGGAGGGAGGTGTCCCCTTGATGAGTACTTCAGCCTCAGTAGTTCATGGAATGTGTGCTTGAATGTGTGTTTGAAGTATCAAAAGAAAAAAAACAAACCTGCTGGAATTAAAGTTGCTCTTGCAACCTTTTATAAATATTGCAAGAGCAACTTCTGGTTTTAGATATTTATAAAATTCAGTAGTTTTTTATATGTATGTAAATACACACATAATTTTATATATTTATCAACATATATTTTTTATAGATAGAAAAGAGCCAGTGACAGAGCCAGATTATTTAACCTCACCATGCCTTAAGACCCAAAATAGTATTAAACTCCCATTGTAATGTGCTGAGAGCTTTGAATGAAAGTTTCTAAGTTGTGCAAAACATCGTTCCACCAGGAAGAGTCTTGAACTGTAGAGCAGTGCCTAAAATTGTCATACTGGCTCTTTACTTCCATCTTCTTCACAAGTAAAACATATGTGATGGGTTTGATCTTTACATGAGCTGTACTATCAAAAGAACGCTACTACAGTTAGGTTTCATGATTTTGCACTCAAGTGTACATGTTAACAGCAACATACTGCCAAGACCTAACATACTGTTACCAATGTCTCAGACTACCACAGTTGGATACAAATTTTATTACTGTTGATTTTAATAAATCCTAGCAAATGTTATTTGGTGGTTGAGACAATTATTCCCAAAGTTAATTCTTTCAGGAAAAGCCTCATTCTGTCCTAGGTTAAGGTATTGCTTAGTATTAGTAGGGGAAAGGAATAAGATTAGAATAACTGTACAAGAACCTGAAGGGTTATAGAGCAAAGAATTTTTCTGTTTTGTAATGAAATATTTTCATTGTTTTAGGTTGCAAGACACCTTGCTTTTCTGAACAAAGAACTTGAAGTATGCCATCTCCAACATCATAGCAAGCCCTGCAAATAAACACACTGACCACCTGAAGAACTTTGGGTCAGGTTTTTAATTATATGAAAAGCAAGCACCATCTCTAGAGGTAGCTCCTCTTGGATCCCTGCTTTGTGGGCATAAGCAGACAAATTCAAAGACAAAGTTGGATGTAGCATTGGCTTATAAACATACAAACTAATAGCCAAATTTCTCCCCTGCCAGATAGTACAGAAGTAGCCACCTGCATTAATCAATCTGTCCAGTACGGTTCTCATGTACACAAGCAGTGCAGCACTGTTCCAGTGGAGCTGAAGCGCAACGGTTAGTGTGTAAAGCCCAACATGTGAAGCACAAGCACTTCATGCTCACAGCCGTGGCAGTTTAAGACCTCTCTTTCAAAACCACATTTTACACAAGGCAGTAAAACTCCCAAGAAGTATTTGATTTAGAAGTCTCACTGATTAGAAGTCTTCTAAAACAAATTCCCATGTGTAGGTGATGATGACTATTGCCCTTCCTAGCTACACCACAGCCATAGGGTACTCATCATATGATGGGATCAGAAAAACTGCAAAAAAGAAATGGTTCTTTTTTTCAGTTAGTTTTTAAATCTTAGAGTTCTAAGATTCAAGAACAGGAATCTTAGAACTCTTTCATCTGAGTAGATTTAAAATTTTGGCAGTTACCTTAACTAGCATCATAATCTTAAAAAAAGAGGTGCCAAAGTCCTCTGGAAGACAAGATGAATACCCCAGAAGGAGATGCCAGAGCTTCTCCAGAGGATAAAACAAAAAGAACACCCCCACTGAAGCAGCCTGACTCATACTGAACTGAGCTCTGAGCAAGGCACCAAACAGCTGCACATTATTTGTTAAGACAGATGTTTGGGGCAGCTATTGGTACCATTAGTTAGTGAAAAATACACTAGACAGCCGTAAAGTCTTCAAACCAAAACAGAGTTCCCCAGATCACCCCTATGTCCAAAACAGATTGCACTAAGTCAAATGCTTATCTTTCCTTTGTGTCACTGTAGGTATAATGTAGGTACACCCAGTGCAGATCAAAAGCTGTGAGCAAGTGTGACATTCAGTAGAGTTGTTTCAGTTGCTTACTCTGAGCTAACATATGCCCACCTCACCTACCTACATGGGCAGAAAAAGGAATCGAGGAATGCAAATGCACTCTTAACTCAGCAGGGGATGTGGAGGTGGGAAGGGGGTGTGAGACAATCAATTGGAAATACAGTCCTGAGTGTAAAATTGGGCATATTTGCTATATTCTGTTGTTGTTCTTACTAATTTTGAGGATAATCAGCGCTCTTAGAGTTGAGAGAAGAGGTAAGCCATCACAACTTTTTATATTAGACTTGCTTTTACCTATTTTAAAGGGGCCACCCCTTTAGGGTACGTTTTACAAATCTACAGCCATTTTTACAGTTACTTCATGAACTGCTACCGGCTTTGCATTCTACAGGAGCTCTTAATGACCAGCAACCATAAGGACAGCACCCAGGAAGCACCTGTTTTCTTTCCTTACAGAAGTACATGCACTTAAACAGGCCAGTTTTCTAGGACAGATTTACTTTTCTTCTCCACAGACCTTAAGGGGGAGTCTGTACCACACTTTTTCCTTCCCATCACCAGTACAGATGCAAGACAATTTGGTATCTGCTTTATTTTTCAGGACACTTATTTTGTACACAGATGAAGTTTTAAAAGGCAAAGTGAAATTTTTTAACACTTCCCCGAAACCAATGTTTTATAAATCAACATAGAAACTTGGTTATTCTGCTCCTGCATTTAACAGGTTGCATAGAGTAAATTGAAGGCAGAGGAATAACAAGCTTTTTCTGCCACAAAACAATTTGTTTGAAAAGCTTTCATAGTATGAACAGGCTTTGCTGTTTTATATTCAAGGATGAGGCCTTCTCCCATTTCAGTTTTAATTTGTTCAGTATTGACAGCTTTACCAGCATTGCTAAAGTTAGTACTTAGTCTTATAGTAGCCTTAGGGGGAAGGTTAGGAACGACAGCTTTCAGGTCAATTGTTGATTCCTGCCCAAAATTGAGAACCATCAGAAAGACTCTGTCTAACCCATCCAGTTCCCTCACATACACAAAAACATTGCTGTCATTCCAGATGTAGCACATCCAGCCCCGGTAAATGGGGAGCTCACTGTTGCGAAGTGAAGTTAGCTCTCTGTACAAATTCAGGGTTGAGTTGGACCAGGTCATCTGGATCTGCAACAGCCAGCATTAACAGGGTCATGTCTTTGTACTGAATGTAGGAAATGCTACTTACCTTTCACACCCCCCTAGCCTGCTGAGAACACACCTATTAACAGTCCGTTTTGACAATTTTCTCTATCATATTTGTAGATTCCACTGAAAAACTGCTTTTTCACATACACTTCCTTGGCATTTATGGAGTGGCAGAGACAGAGATTATGAGGCATGGCAGAATTTCCCCAGCTCTAACAACTGTTTCTTCCTTCCATGGTGTCCTTCTGGTACCGTTTATACAGAAGAAAGCCACAGCCATTCAAAACCTGATACTGAGCTTTTTTCATTGAGTCTTATCTACTGAAGCCACAGGTTAGTTTTGTGTTTTATATTTTTCCTGACTTGGATTTATTTTTTTCTGTCTTCAATTCTGGTCAGCACTGGAGAGCAGCAAAATCTGTTCAATTCACTGTTCTGCTTATGTCAAGAGATGGTCTATGTTAAGTTCATGTTACAAGGCCAGTGCTTTCCATGGTAATAGAAATGAAAAACACAAAACAAAACCAACCAGATTCCAAATTGATACTAAAATGGTTAAAAGAGTGTTAAAGAGCCAAATTGCCAGATCTACATCATAATTGCAGTTGCTGTGCTTAAATTAACGTAAATGACATAGGCTCCTTGCTGCTGCAAGGATTTCCTTTTCTAGTAAGATTTGTGAGGATTCAGTGCTTTTTCTTCCCTTCAGTTTATTCTCAGTTGTCAATTCCCACTCAGTAAAAGGAGTGGGATCAAAATAGATATGTTAAGATATTTTTAGAGAATCAGTTTGTCAGACAGGCAGATACCTACTTCAACATTGACACTTTGGTAGTCGGAGTTAACAGGTAACCAGCTACTGTTGCCCTCAGTAAAACCAGCATTAACTTTGCCATCCCACTGCATGGGGGATTTCTCTGGAAAGGTCACCTAGAAAATAAAGTGGCAATTAGTATATTTACCCCTTAAGCAGCTTCCAAACAATCACCATCTCAGTATTGCTTCCTTTAGTTTAATGAGGAGGATGTAATCCTGCTCCAAATCTAAAGAGTAAATAAGAATCAAAACTGTTACTGAAATGAAGAATGGATGGTCTCACGGATACCACAATGATGGGTAAAATGGGGAATTTCCAAATGGCTCTACCAGGGTTGTCTCCCTTTGCAACAGATGGTTGGATGACATACTAATGACAGCTAGTATGTTCTGATGAATATCTAGCCATGCAGTGAGCAACTACATGGTAATGAGTCCTAAGAAGAGCTAATGTTACAATCCCAATAAACACGAATACTCTTCAGTGTCTGTTCTTCTGTAACCATCACACTTTTCACCTTCGAACTCTTCAGGCTTACATTTGCAAGGGGGACAGTTTGGACAGGATTGTTTGCATTAGAAAGATAAAATTATTTCCAAGTGCAAAAACTTTACTGCAAACCAGCTTTAGCTGATTCAAAAGTGTCAATGTAAAAAGGCTGAAATTCTCTTTCAAAGAATTCAGAAAAATTCTGGAAAAGCCTCCTCATTGTTATTGGGGAGCTGCCAAAAGATCTGACACTTCAATTTAATGATATAAGAGGGCATAAAATACGTTGCGCATACTTTGAGTGTTTGTTTTCCATGAAAACTGTTTTTCATACAAAGGGCACTTTTCAATACAATCCGTCAGAACAGCAGCTCAACAAAAGAAATTGTCACTTTGCTTTGTGACGTTATAAATAACGGGTTTCTCCTTTTAGCGTGTTCTGAAAAGCAGGGAAAAGAATCCTAAGTTTTGAGCAGTGGTAACACTCCCTTTCATCTTTACCTCTTTTTAGCTTCTCCTGAAGTATTTTAAATGCTGTGGCTAGAAACTGTACCCTGAGCAAATACTCTGTGTCTTTCTAAGACCACCATTAGTCAGGGAATCTTCCTCTCCAGGTTGAGTGGTTTTGCGTTGTCAGAAAGCAGAGAACCTCAGGGCAGCCACTAACAGAGTAAACCTTGAGCTGATGGCACGTCACTTTTCTGAAGAATAGCAAGTGCAGGAGACAGTTTGGCCTAAGTGCTTCTCAGAGGAAATGAGATTTCATTTTAAATCAGAGAATCTTCTCGCATCTGAACTGGACAAACCTGGTGGCAGTCCTGTGCTTGTTCAGGTATCTCTTTCCTTTTGATGCAGAGCCATCCAACACCACTGATAATATCACTGGGGCTGACTCCCTAACAGAGACTTTCTACAGTGAAGCCAGCATCTGCCACAGGTCTGTGTTTTTGTGGTGCTCAAATACAGGCATGAGAGGCAGGGCTGACCCATTCCCTTTAGGGCATGACCTTTTCCCGTCATGCCCATACATCTTGGATAATGAAACACAGCAGAAGTTGGGTATGATCACAAAAGAGACAAGAAATTACAGGGGTTGAATGTGAAAGCTTTTAAGTTACACAGGCCAGCACAGTGTGAAACATCTTCACGTGTTACTTTTAGCAGTGATCAAGTGAGCCAGACACCTGGCTCCCAGGCTGAGCTATCTAAATCCCTTGTAGAAAGGGATCTAAAAGCCAAATGAAAAAAACCTTGCAGGACAAGCAAAAGCCACTTCTGCTTGCTACCAGCCAGTGCTAAGCAGGGCTGGTCTGTACTCCCACCCCTTTATAGAAATGCCTTCCTCAGAGCTTGGGCACACTGTAGAGGACTGTGGCTTAGACGCCTTTGCAGTCAGCAGGAGGTGGCAACTGTAGCTACGGTCTGTCATGAACTCCCATTTCCTTTAAATAGCAGCCAGGAAATAACGGATTTTGACATAGCAATTAGGATATTTCCATGGGAGAAAGAAGAAAGTGACTTGGTTCCTTTCTCCTTGGATGACTGCAACACACCTCTCCTAACAGCTAGCCCAGGCCTGGTATTGGCACTTGCTGCTCTGGCAGAGGACAGAAACTGAGGACCATGACTGCAGTCTAGCAGTTCAGATGCACATCAGGGCCTTGGTTCTGGTTTCTCGCCTGGCCACATGCCTGTCCAATGGTTTTGCTATGGGGAACACAGAAAACCATCTAAACAGTGATAAAGACTGGTTTGGTTAACGCAGGTGCTAGTTTGGAGAGTTCTGTTACTCAGAACAACAGGATCAGAATTTTTACACTCTTCACTTACACTTTCTGATGCAATGTTCTCCATGCCGATTTCTTCCCCATAGTAAGTTACTGGAGTACCAGGGAGGGTTAAAAGCAGCATGTTCATAACATTGACATACTCTTTCCCAATCCGAGATGAAAGCCGAGCAGCATTAGGGCTTCCAACCTGAAGAAAACATCATTTGTTAAACACAAATGTCCACGCAGATGTGAAATGGGTTAACTAATTTTAACAAGGCGGTAGGGGTTTTTTTCTTTTTCATTTTTAATTTCTCCTCCAGGCCTGTGAGGGCAACTATCCTCTATCTTGGTGCCATTGCAAGCTTCTGGCCGAAGTAACTTGGCACACAGAAGCCCTGCCAGCAGCACGAGGTAGAAGTGAAGAGAGATGACAAATAACTCTCCACAATTACAATTCCCCCCAGTTTCTGCTGTTTTCTCTGCTGTGTGAGGGTGGGGCTTGTTCTGAAAAGATCTCTTGAACAGCCCAGTTGTGCTTCCCAGCAAGGTTTCAGGTTAACTGCCCTCAGCTGCCAGCTGTGTTCTTTCCTAGCTCCAGGAGATTTATGAAGTTCATTGCACTAAGTCAGCTTATGGCCAAAGATAATTGTACTGATACCATTCTCACTGGTGGTTTAAGCCAATGCCCCATTTATACTGAGGGAGAGGCATGATCGTAAATTCCCTTCTGTCATCCTTGCATGGGGAGTGTAACTTAACCAAAGGGCAAGGCAGCAGGCTGGCAGCAACAACTGTGACTACAGCAGCAGAGACTTCCACATGGTTATCTACTGTAGCCCAGCCATGGGCTTAGGCTGCTGCTGATCCCACTGAAATCAGCTGGGGAGGGGAGGTTTCTATCACCGTAAGAGGAACTATCACCCATAGGTGAACTATAGGAACAAACTCTTCATATAAGAGTTGGTCTAGAACTCTTACCGCCCAGTTTGGCCATTTTCCTGCAGGCATGTTTTTCATCCACAAATTGACAGCTTCAAAAATACTGTTGCCTGATAGATTTTTTATGTTAATTAGGTTGAAATTGAAAGGAAAATCTGCTTCTTGGACAAAAGTTGTTCCATAATACATCATTGTTGCTTCCATGTCTTCCTTTTCATCACCATCAGAACCCATAAATCTACAAAGGAGTATACAAATACCATTTTTGGTTCATTCTTGGTTTGCACAGAGCAGAAGGAAGCTACGAATGGTGTTGTACATACATATAAAATAACACTGCACTAAGAGTTACATTCCCCGTCAAACAGAGATTAATACAGAGAGAAATATTTTGTAAAGCAGACAAGGAGAAATTCTTCTTGGAAACTTCAAGAGTCAACACAAGGCTGTAAGCATCTGACCGAAGACTTATCTTTCTGAATCCACATCCACACACTCCATTCCAGCTTTTTCCAAGCTTTCCTTTGGAGAAAAGGTCCTGGGGGGTCCCCCAAGTTGAACATGAGCCAGTGGTGTGCCCTAGCAGCAAAGTTGACTAATGGTGTCCTGGGCTCCATTAGGAAGAGTGTTGTCAGCGGGTTAAGGGAGGGGAAGTGATAGTACAGCCTATGCATCACTAGTTGCAATTGAGGAAAAAAACTTTTTATGGCATATTATGGTCTTAAAAAACAAAAATGAAACAAACCAAAAAACCAACATTTTATTAGCAAGAAGCTGATAACTATTACAGAAAAATTCACTGGCTGTAATAATGATTACCTGTATCGGCCAGGTTCATTGCTGAACTGATTCATAGTGTAACGGAAGCTACGGACGATATCATGCATGCCGACTTGTGTGGTCGTGTAGTCATGGTAGAGTTGGGAATAGGCAGTGATATTCTCCTTAAGGAAGGATACAATATTTCCCATTAGATCACCTATATTTTAGGTTTCAGAATTCTCCAAATTCTGTCCATCTTTTCCTGAGACAATGCACCAACCCAGATACGTTTTAACTGCAGTGAGTTTAGCATACCAATGCTAACAGGGCAGAGCTGAACTGCACTTTGGAGCTGTAAAGATGTTATAGCAGAGTGCTGGTTATTTTGTGTTCCATCCTTCAAGAGGAAGGGCCCACTAACTGCAGCACTAACCAACTGAGCCCATCTGCAGCAGGCTCCCCAAACACAGCCAATCAACTATTAAAGATCACAAAACTGGTCTTTTTAGAATATAAATTGCAAAGCATATTATTTTAAACAGGAAAATGAAGGCAACAGTGTCAAAACAGAAATACAAAGTGTGTATGGACAATTCTGCTTCCACCCATGGCACTCCTGCTTGCCTCACTGACCTACTCCTCAGCTTAGGGGCTTC
>WYDI02010107.1:0-23667 GCA_009867235.2 Psittacus erithacus | reverse complement strand
GTGTGTATGGACAATTCTGCTTCCACCCATGGCACTCCTGCTTGCCTCACTGACCTACTCCTCAGCTTAGGGGCTTCGCAGAACAAAGAGCCACCCACCTTCCAAGGTACACAACTTTTCAGTCTTCTTAAAGCCACAATTAAGACCAAAAAGAGTAAAAAAATACACGCTCTTGCCCCAGTAGCAAATAGGGGACTAAAGCAAAGACACAACATATACATTACTGGATTCTGGGACTTGTTCACTAGAGGCTCATCTCGGAGATGCTTTGCTTCTAGAAGATACTTCACAGCGCTGAAACTAAATCCATCAATCCCTTTGCCGAGCCAAAATTTGATGATGTCCTAGACAAAGGTAAAAGTTGAGAAGTCCAAGTGAGCCCACCCCATTCAAAACAGTATATACTTGAAAAGAAAACTGAACCTGTTAGGTGGTATGAATATGTAACAATTTATTTTGTAATTTGTGCTTCAGATTTTACTAGAAACCGAACTAAAGTCTAAATAAGGCATGTCCTGTTATTTCATCCCATACAAAGGCAAAAAGACTGGCCTGTAACTTCTCCCATGGAGACCAAAGCCAGGCCATGCCTTACTAAAAGCCATTTCTAATCTCATCCATCAAAACAATTGGGCTCAAGCTAAGTGCTGCTGTTGCTGAACACCCATCATGGCTGCACACAGTTAGAATGCATTGATTCAAATATGCAAGCATATGCTGTTCTGCACAGGCCTTGTGCCATTAGTATTCTTTTTATACAATAGAGCTCTTAAAACATTTGTTCTCTCTTAACTTCACTGATGTAAAATTTTTATGTTATTTATGTTACTATGTTATGTATGCTTATTTGCTGATTTGTAGGAACATGGAAAATTATTTTATCCAAGTTAACTGCTTTCAATTCCTAATTTCACTACTAGTAAAATTATATCCTACTTCATTAGCTATTATATTACTACAGTTTTAATTGCTCTAGTTTTAAACAAACTAAAGTTCAATCCCTCTTGAGCTCTTTCTGTAAATGTTCTTTTAGATCAGGTACTCTGCCATATCTGAGGACAAAAACTGGTTTTTAAAGACAGCTATTGAATTGTCTTTGTTTAACGTGGGACGTACACTTGTCCCAGTGGGCTGCAGTAGAACCAGTCCGCACTCCAGCTTCACAGGTTTTTGTTTGGCAAATAAAGACTCCGCCGTACTGAGCTGAACTTTCTTGTCGAGTCATGAAAGCAGCAGCTCTCATGTTGCCTGTCCAGTACTGAATCCACCAAAAATGAAGTCCTGCTTACACGAGTGCTCATCACAGAGGCAACATCAGATAACAGCAGTGCAAATATCGAGCACTGACATCGTACTCATTTATGCAAGAAAGCTGCAACATGCTGGCTGCTAAGTTTCATTGCCCTGTGGCTAAACCAAAGACTTGAGACTCTCTGGAAATGTCCATTTGCTTCCTGCTCAGTCCACCTGCCCTTCTGAAACAGGGCTTTGAATTAAGGTACCAGACAAAGATTAACATGCTGGAGCAATTAATGATGCTCATAAGCATTTACCATAGGTTGGTGTTACTAGGCCAAACTTAATAGTTTTCATTTCATCTCTTTGCACAGGAAATGCAGCATCCATTTGCTCCTGGAGCTTCAGTAATGTACCAAGTACCATTAAAAAACAATTTAGCCAGGAGCATTGAAAAGTATGCGCAATGCTAGGAAAAAAAGATGCAAGTGGCAAGATGAGGCCGTGTGAAGTATCAACACAGACAGGTTACTTGTGGAGTTCTCCAAGGATCACTCTCAAAAGCAGCCTCATTTCATGCCTTCACTAACAAGAATGTGTTTCATTTCTTCATGGATGTGCAGTGCCTGCCATGAGCAGGGAGGCCCCATAGAGACAGAGACCAACACAGTAGAACTGGGCAGCTGTGAAGGCTTCCACCAACGAAATGCACCAAAATTCTACAGTACAAAGCAGCAAACACTGAAGGCCTAAATCAACAGCAGCAGCTCTCAGACTCCCCACATCCAGGAGCACTGCCCCATATTTTAAGGGATTCTACATTGTCTGCTGAGAGATGTGGTGCAGACAGACATGAGGTTTCATCAGAGCACCACCACCTTGCCTTGGTGAGACGCTCTTGCTGTGATTGCTGTCCATCTGTCCCCCTTGTAAAGTCATCAGAAGTGTAGACAGACCAAAACTCACTATCTACCCCTTATCCACAAGCCCAGGCATTCCTTGTAATTCAAATCAGCATTGTCTCGCTTTCCTGAAAATGCAAACATCTCTTTGCTAAAACAAGGTGCCAGCCCCACATTTAACTGGCTAATTCACAGCTCCTTTCATCAACAAAGACTTCTATCCCCTTGAATGACTTAGCTCTGTTTCAGCACAGGCTTCAGTGTGAGAGCCGCTCTGCCTTCCATGTCAATCCTTCCACTAACTATTGTTGATACAACATCCAAACCCACCTCAGTGCCTTCATCCTTGGCTGCTGATGGAGACTAGAGCTGAAAGCAGTTAACTACTTCCAGGGAGCACTCACGTTGGATTATCTGAGTAATAGCACCAACCTCAAAGAAAGTAACAGCAATCCTTTGACACAGAGAAAGAAGTACCTATACCACTGCAAGGTTCTGCCCAGACATCTTTTCTGTTCCATTTGTTCAGTTCTGGCCATCCACAGTTGAGAAAACCTATGAGGAGTAAGTAGTGGCTAAACAAAGGGATGAAGAACCTTTCACTTCAGGAGAGACTGGAAAACCCCAGCCCATTTAATCTATTTTAGCAAAAGCGAAAGGGGGATGTCGTCACAGATGGAAAATAAATAAGCATAAACAAGAGTGGGAACAGCTATTTGAGCTGAAGGACAGGTTTGATTTATAGAGAGACAAGTATCAGCAGTTTGCAGATAAGGTTAGGCTGAAAAGCAGGGGGCTCCTGAAGTATCGAAGCAATTTTAAGATAGCCTTTAGTGGGAAGAGAAGGGGAAAGGGAGCTCCTTTTAAAGTGCAGTCTCCTGTTCCAAAACCCCATCAAGATCTTGCCAGGCACTTGTGAGAGCAAAAAATGCCATAGCTGGACCGTTGTAAAATCCAGAGGGCTGTAACAGCACCCTCTGCCAATGCTTCCCTCAAGGACAGCTTTAGTTGCGTGTTTGTTTGCTTTTAAGTTACCAAGACCTGAAGCAGAGTAGCAGCTAGTAGCAGTAGTAGCTGGAAGCATTGCAGCATGAAGCTTGAGTTTTGCTTATATACCTCATGTTTGCCTAGACACCTTTTCGTTTCAATTGCTTACATGCGCTGCAGCCCTTGAATTTCTTCCAGCTATGTTTGTGCTACAGCATTGACCCTCACCAGAGAAGTGAAGCAGAAAGCGCTGCTCTGCTGCTGGCGCAGCGGCAGGGCTCGTACTCACATGGATTTCCTGTTGGACAGCGAGGTTGTGAAAGTTTAAGTCTGGCTGTTCCTTCCCAAACTGATGAAAATAACACTGCTTTCTCACAGCGTCAAACTGCCAGCTGGAATCCCCGTAGACACTCACCTGCCCCGGGAAGGGAGGAGCATAATCAGCAATCCCAGCTTAACAAACGTGCTCTTATGCATACACTTTAAGCTGTGAGGCGGCATGTAATAGAACATGTCCTAAAGCACCAAACGTCTCATCAGTGGACTGGATTTTAAGTAGATTTTGTACGTTTGTTTTACGTTTCCCTCTCCCACTCATTGCTCCCCCTTCAGCTGTGTTTTACCACACGTATTTACCCCTCACGGTTCTGTTTCATTCTTCTTTTTTCTTTAAGTAGGCTTTCACTGGGAATTATTCAGAATAAAGGGGAAAACATGGGTGGGAACTTTGCTTCTGGAATTGTTTTTCCTAAGTCGTACCAAACCCATCTTTAATTAACTGAGCTCTCTGCAGACTGTATTATCCCTTTGGAGCACCAGCAACAGGCAGCATGCTAAGATGTTAACTCTGTCAAAATCTCTGCAACAGAAGATTCCAAAAGCTACGATAGCTCTTAGGACTAAGTTTAAGGAGAAGTTACACTAGCTGGTACAAAATATTCATCCCACCTCGAGTTTTTAGAACGCACATGTTCCTGATCGTGCACCCATCAGCTCAAACTTCAAGTAAAGACATTGGAAATGGGAAACACACATTCTGGCCTTATCACCTTCCAGAAGAAGGGAAAAAAGCCAAGAACACACTCATTTGCTTCCTTCCCTACCAACCGTGATTGCAGGGGAGCTGAGAGGAAGTTTCTAGAGGGAAGCACCCAGTCACAGAAGGGGACATGTGAACGACTTGTGCACAGTTATCCTTTTTGTGCTTAACGAGTGAAGGGTTAACACTGAGGTAAAGAAACAAAAGGAATTTGTTGAATTCTGTGCCAAGTAGGAACCGCTCCCCCTGAGCTGGGTTTAAATCTTGATCTGCACTTGCTCATTTAGTAACATCAGTTTGTACCTCTTGCAGGCATTTACAACCCAGCACACACTGGGACAGATCTGTTACAGCTGGGTTTGCGATGTGGCCGCCTGAATCCAGCTTGGTGTTGCTTACCCAGTTGTTTGGAGGAGTGATGGAACCCTCTGCCTGGCCACAGTCCTGCCAGATGTAGTAGTCCGTGTACTTGCCAGTGCGATTGCGACTCAGCTGGAACCACTGGTGTTTGTCGCTGGTGTGGTTTGGTATTAAATCCATTATCACTTTGAGCCCTTAAAAATCAAACCATGAATCAACCGTTACGTGGAGCCTTTTCAGACGAAGTTCACCTTTTTGTTTGTTTCAATGCAGTAGCACGAGTGATTTGGCTTCTTACATCCCAGAGGTCCGGTAAGGGAGAGAGGCAAAAAACCCCCCTAAAAGCTCCAACTACCAAACCAGACTAACTAGAGCCTGCAGGCAGCTGCAACACATCTGGCTGGTACTGTTCCCCCAGCCCATTGTTGGGGAGGGAAAGAAGGGGGAAGGAAAGAAACAGATTTCTGCTGTTAAGAACCATTTCCATTAACTCTGGCTTCAACATGTGTCTCCCACACCTCCTAGATGGGAAAGACACCTCACCAGCCTAGCACCAGTGAAGACATGTTCTTCCTCACCCTTTCTTAAGATTAGACATTTTTTGAAACCCCAGATGTTTTGGGGCCTGGCAAACCATTTTCCATTCGCTCTACAGCTGTAAGGGGAAACACCTTTGGAAGCAAAACATTTGGTCTAAGGCATAAATGCACCAACCAAGGATGCAGTCACAGGAAGGAAGCAGATGTTCCCTCCCAAGCCTGTAAGTGTTTTCCTGTCTGCTTCAGAAAGCAGCCATCAGTCATAAAATTCAGTCAAAACCAGTCACACCTCAGCCCAGGTGATGGATGCCCACACCATACGCACCAGGGAGCACTGACAGCACATCAGCCCCGACACCCATGAGCATCCTCAGTGGGGACCGTGCCTTGCAGAGGACAGAGCAGCCTGACGGTGCTGTTGTAGCTTCCTGCACCTTCAATCCTGCTCCCAACACTACCCCAATGCCCATGGGTGTGAAATGGCAATGGCAGGGCTCATGTTGCTGTGGAGCTGATGCAGACTTATCACTGGCACCTCCATCTGCCTCTGCTCAACACCACCATGGGGGAATCACCAGATACATGAACTGAAATCTCAGATCATAACCCAGCGCTGTGAGGTGCACCAGTGTAGTCTGAATGAACGTCTTAATAGAGTTGTTTTGCTCAGAGCTGCAGCTTACCTCTGTCATGGATGGCTGCAAGCAGATTCTCAAAATCACTCATTGATCCAAACATGGGATCAACATCATAGAAGTCTTCAGCACCATACCCAAGGTCTTTTAAGGGGGACTTATAGAAAGAGGTGATCCAGATAGTCTTTATATTCAAATATGTAATATGGTCCAGTTTGTCTTGGATACCTGTTTAAAAGAACAGAGCATTGTCTGTTGAAATAAGTTTGCTGTGGGCCCTCAGTCAAAGAGGGCACACAGGGCCCTTGGATGCATAACCAGCCCCTGTTTTCAGGGGCACCAGGCAATCGTGATGTTTCTTCAGGGATAGCATGAGATCACAGAATGGAACCATTCAAAGCCACTCTTACAAAGGCGGTAAAGCAGGAATTAACATCAAATCAAACCAAATCTCTATTCTGCATCATAAAAATATTTACAATTTAATAAAGTTAACTCTCGCTTCTGAAAAACCCCCGTGTTTGTTAAAATGCAGCATTAAAAAGCATTGCTTTCCCACTTCAAGGACCATCCATTAAGCCTCAAACCACCCAAAGGGAAGCACAATTTTAATGCAAGGTTTCCAGGTTTTCCCTGCCTTAGGAAAGGTCTCTTACAGAGTTTTTCTGTTGTTTGCTGTCAGGACACCTCACTCCAGCCTCCCCCAGCATTTCTAAACCCAGATCTTTCCTGTCTTCCTGACACATCACGACTGGCACGTAACTACAGAAACAGTTTCTTCTCCTCGCTTGTCAGCAGAATACATTACAGCTGGGGCTTCCTGTTTAGAAATGGTCTGTTATAGTGCAGATCCTTCTCTTTCTCAGCCTCAGCTAAGCTACTGGTAAGTGGCATTGCCTCCTGGTATGGGGTACACCTTCTCAAGGCATTAAGAGCACAAAAGCACCCAGGCCATGAAGGAAAAAGGAACGTTTCTTTCTCTCCTCTTTGCCAGTCTTATTTTGCCCTCCTCACTTTTCCTTAAGGAAGTGTTGCCAACCCAACACTGCAAAGTGCTCAGCACCACCTGTGCTCCTGCCTGACCTCAGTTTTGTGGAGATACTTCACTCTGATGGCAGTGGTGCTGCTTCTTGCCCTCATCCCCACCTCTAAACATGCAAACTCCAGCCTTAGACTTAGCAACTTGAGCAAGCAACTCCTGTAATCGGGACAGTGCGAGCTGCCATTGATGATTAGTCAGACAACTTTTCTTCCCATCTCCATTAGGGTGGCTTTCTCTATTGGACTGTATGGTGATTTTGTAAATATATCTATATATATATATGCACATGCACACACAGATATGGACACACACACATGGACAACTGCTACATGGCTTTGCACATATCAAGAATGGAAATTCACCCACCTTTCAGATCCCCATTCCCATCCATGTTGCTGTCCTTGAAGGAACGAGGATAGATCTGGTAAACGGGACCAGCCTGCCACCAGTCAAGGCACTTTGGAGAGACAGCAATAATGGCAATCGTGGCGCATACAAGCAGGGCAGAAGCGGCAATTACGAGCCAGAAGAGAATTTCCCTGGTGACTCTGTACCGGGCTTGGCTGGAGAACTTGAGCAACACTTCCCTTGGCATCCCTGCATAGGGCTTCAGCACTGGCTCCTCTGTAACTGCTGCATCCACATCAACAGTGCACGCTTTTGGCATTTCTTCTTGGGTACTGGGGTTGGTCTCCTTGTCATCAACAGCCTCATTTTGAACAAATCCGTTGTTCTCCACACCCCGCTTCTCACTCAGCTCTATAGAAAAGCTCTTAGCTTCCTCCTCAACCATTTCACTTCACAGGTCTTGTCCTAGACACTGGCCACAGCACAGAAGCGTTGCCAACACACCTTTGGTGAAATGAGAAGCAGCATAAGTAGCCCCTGGGTTTATAATCAATCCTGAGCAAGTGGGCAAAGTTCAAAACGAGAGAAGAAGGGCAAAGTGCTCCCGCTCATCTGCATAACAGGCATCTTCATCGTGATAACAACACAGTAAGAACGTGCAGGCTTCCAGGGAGGTAAGCCTATTGCTCTGCCAGCCAAGCAGAGCGAGGTTTGCTGTGGCTCTCTCCAAAGCCGAACTTCCTTTGGCCAGCAAGACAAAATGATGGGGTTTTTAATCAGTAGGAGATGTAGTGGAGATGGAGCTTTCCGGACCCGTCAAAGCCTTCCCTGCCTAAAGCAGTCTGAGCGTTAATGAGTAATTTAAACACGGACAAGACGACAACGAGGTGTTGACAACTTGTGGCCCAAAGCAACAATGCAAACTAAGGAAAGACAAAAGGCCGGCTGAGCTTTGTTTCTCACACCTTTGCAAAACAAAACCCACCAGACTAACCCAACCCAGCCCACCCAAGAGCCTTAAGCAGTAACAAGGGCAACGCACATTCCAATCCTGCCATTCACAGCATGCCACAGGCCCCTACACCCAGAGCTATCCCAGGGTCATGGCAGGATAGCTCTGCACAGGTACAAGCAAGACTCAGGAGAGAAAACCCAAACCCCACTGCCCACTATTACTGTTATTGTTAATTACGTGTTTAAAGGAAAGCAGCTTTTCCTTTCCCCTTTCCTCCCTTTCTACTCCTCAGGCCAGGAAAAAATCATTGCCCAAAGTCTACACAAGCGTGCACAGATTGACATATCTTTGCCCTCAGCCCCAGCTGCCCTGCAGCCGGTGAGCCTGCATCCACCAACAGACCCCCCCAGCCAGTGCCCCCTGCCCAGCCATGCCAAAGGAAGCACACGCAATAGATGTCGGCCAAAGAACTGCCTTATCACACGTAAAAGCCATCACCTGCCCACGACCTTAGGGTCAGGGTCCCAGGGAAACACCCATGGAAAACCGCAGAGGAGAAAAAGTTGGGTTTGTCCTCAAAAAGTATTTACGATGTTTGCCTCAAATGGCGAAAGAAGTTTACAAACACACGACTGAATTCAGCACGGAACAGTCAAATGAGTAAATACCGCGTTATTTCTTGACAAGCTGAGCAGATTGGAGCTTTTTCTTCCCTTTCCTCACCGCAGTGCCCTGCAGCGACCTCACCCTGTGCAAAGTCAGGCCGTGCCCAGGGCACCTGAGGTCAGAAGCTCGCATTTGGTACAAAGCCACCCGCTCCTCCGCCCCGTTTCAGCTGTTGAACTTCATTAATTTCCAATGGAAACGGGCAATGTGTAAGTACAGATTTACTGGGCTGTGTCACACACACCTCGAGGCCTCGGTGCTCCCATCCTGCTGCTTCCCCCAGACTCAGAGGCTTAAATGTGCCCGTGACTTCCTGCACTACCCAAAGGCTCCTTCAAGCACCCAAGCACAGCAGAACGCAAGAGCAAAGGATAACCACAGCACTGCTGCCTGCCATGGGGAGTCTGGGAACTGACTCAGCCCCCAGCTCGGGAAGCTGTGAGGTGTTTGTTTGGGGTGGTTCTGGTTGTTTGCCCCATTGTTGTCCCCCGCTCCCTTTTCTCCCCCTGGAGCATGTTTCTGAATTGTGGGGCTGCCCCACCACAGAATCAGAGTTGAGAATGCAGATCTGTCCGTATATGTAAACGTGTTCTGTGCCTTTGCTTCTACACTTATGCACACAGAGCCCCCAGCAATGTGTCTGACCTCCAAAACCCTCCTCACTCACCACAAGAACAAAGCCAAGTCTCTCAGATCCTGACACTGCGCGAAGCCAACACCTGTAAGGTAAGGCTCGGCTCCTGCCGTGACATATACAAAGAGAGGGGTAAAGCAGCGTATAAAAAAAGAGTTGAAGACAGGCATTCATTGAAAAAAGCCAGCTAGGAGCAACACTGGCAAGCAGACTGGACAGTACTTACCCAAGCCGCTTCCCACCAGGCTAATGGGAACAACCTCCCTTCATCTGTAGAAAACACAAAGGATGCATTCATGCCAGAAGGCAACCACACCACAAAACAGCAAAGTTAACAACGACATCTCAACCAGATACTGGTGCTGCTTTTTCCTTTCCCTGATGTCACCCCCGATGCATGAGCCCAGAGAGGCAAGGCTGCTGGTTTGTGTGGTACCACATGATGACTGCATCATGCAGCGCTTGTCACGCATCTGTTCTGAAGAACACAGCTCGAATCTGAGGATCCTCTTGTTCACCACTGTCCTGGGTTCAGCAGTAGCAGCCATTTTCCTCCTCCTCAGTAGCTGGTGCAGTGCTGTGTTTGTGACTTTCAGCCTGGGAACGGCGCTGATAACACCGATGTTTTTAGCTGCTGCTCAGTAACGTTGATTCTGACCAAGGACTTTTCAGCCTCACGCTCTGCCAGTCAGGAGGGGCACAGGAAGCCGGGAGGAAGCAGAGGCAGCACACCCGACCCAAACTAGCCATAGGGGTATTCCATACCACAGAAAGCGCATGGCTCTGCAGCTGGAACTAACGACAGGGAGAGAGCTTATTCTGTTAAGGGTTTACACTTAATCAAGCATGAAACCTGCGGAGGACCGGGGACCTAACCCCATGTCACCCAAGTACTGTATAAGCACTACTAGTACCGAGTACCACTGAACAAAACACTGCTGAAACTCTGGTTCCAAGTATTTCAGCTCCCTTCTTTTCTTTAAGCCAGTAACTTTAATGGTCGCAACCGCGTGCACGGGCACGTACACTGATTTAAAGACAGAGACAGGCTCCCCTTCGTGTGCTAACTTCTTACGAGTGAAAAAGGCCAATTTAGTATTTCAGTAGTTAAAGCCACCACTGCTCCCTGTACGCACCACTTGGAACCCATGACTTCCCCCTCATTCTAACACCTTGCAGGAGCACAAGGGCCAACGCTGGCTCTGCAAAGCCTGCTGTGCGGGAAGCCTGTCTTCAGAGGAGCCCCTCTTGTCCCAGGTAACACTGAAGGCTCACTTATACCTTAAGCAGGACAGAATGTGCCTTAATTGCCACGTGTGTGCCTGAAAGGAGGATTATGCTGTTGTGGGGGATAAACAAAACGTGCAGGAGCCAGAGGCTGCGTACAGATGAATCCCTGTGTGCTACCTCGGCCTTCTTCCAGCGGCTACACAGACACAGGGACACACTCTATTTTAAGGTTAAAAGAGAACATAAACCATCTTGGACACTACCAAGTACCCGTCTTGGTGAATACACCATTTTCAGAGTCTGACTGCGCTTACAGCCAGATTTCAACTGCATTTCAGATCAGCTCCACCTTGCTCTGTGTTAAGAGCTGAAGCACAAGCAGGTACCAGCAGAGCACAGGTACAGAGCTTAGGCCAGATGTGGACCTTGAATACCAAATGTTTTTCTATAAAACCTCTATTGAAAATACAGCAAAGGAGCTTAAAATAGGTCTGGATGATCAAGTACCCCAGGCCCTGGAGAACAAGCCCAGGAATCTGGTATCTCCTCCTCAACGCACTTAGAAATAAAGCCACGCAGGTTTCATTCTGTATTACTGCGCTGCTTTTCCCCCTCTCCTCATCTTGAGGAGTTGCTCACCTTGGAATTATTTGATAAAGGAAAACCGTGAACTTTATCTTAGGAGAGGCAGATCACCGGCAATTCCCACTGAGCTTTAACTTTTGCCTTTTAAAATGCATTCTGCGTACGCAGGCATTATGCTTCTGGCTCGCTCTCAAGCAATTCTGAAATGGTTCCCTCCTGGGCAATTCTGTAGTTTAGCAGGAGTAACCAGCCAATGCAACCGCAGAATCCACTGAAAAGCATTAAGCAGTAAAGAAAACACTTCATATTCTGTGCCAGTTACTCTGTTTACTGCAGGGTTAGATAGGGAAACAAAACCAACCTGTTTGTGGGCAGTAATAGCTGCTATCTCCACACAGATTGCCATGGTTATTTCTGTAAGATGGAGGGGTTAATTTCCACAAGTATTCCTTATATATAATTATTTAGATGCACCGGCTAAGTAGTCTGCTGTTTGATGCTATACAAATGCCAAGCAGCTCACCAGTTATTACTATACATATTACACCAAAAACCATACAGAGGGGTGATTAAGCGCCCTAACGTGCCAAGTGTAGGAAGATGCTTATTGTTAAAAAGTTCTCTTGCTTAATGCTTTTTCATTACATGGTTTGTTACCACTGCAATGGGTCTGACATAATGCACTTTAACTATAACCTCATGATTTGCAGAATCAGCGCCAGCTTCACACCCATGCAAAGAGGCAAACACTGAGGTTGTCAGTTTTCCCTCAGTGGCTCCCACAAGGCTGATGGATAAGCTGACCTTTAAAGCTGTGTTTCATTCAGCACTAAAAGTCCTCCCCTGATGCAAAGGCAGCTATCAAGAGAGAGATGCTCTCGAGGAACAAGCTTCAGACGCAGCATCTTTTCCCCTGGGCATCCCTGAGTGTGCGTGGGGTTTCTGCCATCAGCCTGCAGCCTGAAGTCCTCAGGGGTGGCAAAATGCAATCGTGTGGGACGCTGGGATGTGGTTTGGTGGGGTTTTTTGTTGGTTTTTAAATGCTTTTAGTCCACTAATGGACTACGTGATTAAAGGTTAATGGCGCTATAAACGCTGCAATTAGTTACTGCTCAGCTCATGCGATATTTCAGGGGTAGGTTTTGGGGGAAGGAGGCCCCTGGCCCCTGCCCTCCATGGGTGATTGGCATGGCTGGCTTCTCCCACTACTTTTAATGAAAACGATTACCCTCCAATTCTTCTTGTTATCATGGGTGCAAGAGCAGCAGCACGCCGAGCTGACACCTGGATGCCCTCCCAACACAGAGGGTCAAACACAATATGGTCACACACCCACAGAGAAACTTAAAGTAAGCTTCAGATTTGTTGCCTCTCCAGAAGGAAACTCACTCACATAACTGCATCCTTCTCCACTTAGATAGTTACCACTCCTCCCATTATAGCATTTGCCCATCACTTTCCTGCCCTAGAAGATGATGACTTGTGAAGTATTTTCTTTTCCTCCCAGTGAGAGCCCCAAACCTCAGTTTTACCCTTGATGAGCTGGGGATGCTCAGCATAGCATTAAACCCTGACAGACTGCTGCTGACGTTTTGATGGCCTTAAACTCAAGTGACTTGGTGTCCTGAAATTTGTGTTACAGACAGCACAGCCAGGCAAGCCTAACGGGAAGCCAAGCAGAAGCACAAAACTAAGATGACATTGCACTGCACCTCCACCACAGCCATCCTCTGGGTTGCCAAAACCACTGTACCCCATAGCACAGGGTACATCTATCCTCTCTAGAACTTCTATCTGCCAACAATCTACATTCACTGAACGGTAACTGAGAAGCCAGCTTTGTTCTGTGGAGTGCCAAGAACTTCCTCATGTGGAAGGATGAAAGTATTTTTAAGGAGGAGCTGCCAGGCGAGGAATATTCTCTTCTGCCTCTGACTGCGGGGCTGACACTCTGTGACCTGCGTACTGCTTTTCACAGTGCCTGTTTCCCCACCTGTAGGAATTACACACGCAGTAGTACACAGTTACATACAGCACTCGGCCTCATCAGAGCTTAGAATAATGAGTTTACTCCTCCCCTGTCTCTATCAGTGCATCTGATCGGCCTTCCTGCAACTAATCTGCTTCTTCACATACACCAAATTGGTGGCAGGCATTTACTGATCAAACCCACTCAGGTTGTACTGCCCTGAAATAATTTCCTGCTGAAAGAGCTCAGTTCAGATCAGAAATCTCCAGTCTCTGTGCAGGGAGCTTCACTCCATAGCACTGAATTCCATCCCAAGGCTTTTACAATGGCTGTTGGAGACCAGCACTTCATTGATTTCACATCTGGCCACAGCCCAGCAACAGGGATGCGAGCGAGCAAGTGTGTAAAAGTCAATGGAACACTGGGAGTGAAAACAAGGAATTGGAAGAACACATTTCTGTAAAAATGCTCAAATCAAACACCAAACCAACAGAAAACCAACCCTCCAACTCAGGTGGACTGACCTAGCGTTCTGCACAGCAACAGCTGGTGCATGCCAGTGTCTGTATTCAAGGGGCTTCTCTGCCCAGCACAAACTAGATCTCTGCATCACGACTATGTTCCACAACTATAAGAAGCCGTTTGCAAAGATAAACATCCCATTCAGCGTGGGCATAGGGAGCGGAACTTAATCTTAGATTTCAGACTCCCCTGAACATCCAAAGACTGAAACCAAAGACAGCCCTTACTTGCCGCAAGTTAGAGCAACTGCTATAAAACTAATCCTAGGTACTAATCTCTAAACACCTCCTAAACCAAGTTTTGTTTCAGAATCACCTGGCATTCAAGGATCCAGCCATCAGGGTGAAAGTGTTGCTTGGTGAAAGGTGAAGAAAACATTGCCTGCAGCAAATACCAGCCTTTCCATTTTGAACTTAATGAATTCACTGAACTGTGTGGGCTCTTCAGGTGCCATATTTCACATCATGTATGCGCATACACAGTTCCAGTCACCTAGCTTGTTTACACTAGTGAGCCAAAGAACGTAACCCTACATTCAGCAAGTATTCACACAGTGCCCTTAAATCCCCCATCTCTGAAACTCGAATAGTGAAGTGACAACTATCACAAATGCCCATTCCCCCACACCAGGAGATAATTAAAGCAAGTGTCTGCCCTTCATTATATGAGGCACTCTCTCACAGTTCTCATGCTTTCAGCATTGCCAGGCTACCTAACACTCTGTAGTACCAAGTACAGTGGGACTCTAATCTACTTGGAACACCACCAGTTGGAACAAAAACAGGTATGTGGGGGAACATAACCTTTCAGATGTAAAAAGAGCAAAGCACAGCAGCACCGATTAAGTATGTAACAAAGGGAAAGATGGAAATGAGAGATGAACTCAAGCAGTCAGCTAAACATGAAAAGGAGGCACAGTCATGCTAGAATGCCAAAGCTAATTGTCTTTTGTTCAACAAAGCAGCTAGGTAGGAACAGAAGATGGTACAAGCAAAGCATAGCTAAGCCAGATCAGTACAGTAACAGCCCAAATAAACATAAGGAGGACAAGACCAGACTGGTGCACAGAGAAAGGGGTTACAAATACACACAAGACCCCAGGCAGGGGGAGTTTCAACTGCACAAGCTGCATACTTACCTGGATTATACAGCAAAGGTTCAGTGAGATAAGTACTTTCTCATTGGTTTGCCAAATTGCCCTCATCCCTTGGGAGCATCCCATGCAGTTGCTCACCTGCACCAACAGAGCGACCTTCCTTTGACTTACGTTTTTATTTCAGAGCTAAACCACAGCCATGAAGAGCTAAAAGCAGTATGCCTTCAGCAGACAATCCTGAAACGTAGAATCTGCTTTTCAGCCCAACAAAACCCAACTTATTTGATAGATTTAAAACTGATTGAGACTGACACTTTTTTTGCCAGAGTAGACCTTATACCTGATGTTAGGCAGCAGTGTTTTTTGCTTCATCTTCCAGAAGTAACTATCGTCACTAAAGCCTGGTTCAGTGCTGTTACTAAGATTAACTGCCTATTGATTTTGATTGCACTATGAACCTTTAAAGTGCCACAGAAAAAAAATGACTGGTTTTCTGGGGCTAATTTCACTTTTTGTGGAAGATTTAAGCCAGTGGTTGTGGCTGACAGTGTAATAAAAGCTCACAGATGGAGTGGTTCACTTATCTCCATTTTCTGTCTGAGACCAAAAAGCTACCCAGCCATCTTCCCTATTTTGAGTGTACAGGGTTTTTGTTTGGTTGTTGTCTTGTTTGTTTTGTGGGGTCTCCTTCATAAAAAGGATGGGTATTTTTGCCAAATCCTGCAGAGGTTTGCATGCAGGCTCAAACAAGTACATGAAGATCCAGCCTTTTAACAAGTTTATTGTAGTTAACCTCTCCTATGAGCCTTTTGAGAAGGTCAGGATGACACCACCTACATTTGCATCCATTTCTTTATTCCCTATTCCATTTAACAAGGATCAGTTAAAACAAATCTGTATTTTGCTCAAGATCAACTGACATGGACTACGTTGTGTCTGTTACAAGAGATGTCATTAAAAACAGATAAAGAGAAGAATCAAGCTGAATTTGACATGTCAGAAAGACCCGAGGTGGGAGAGACACTCACCGCTCTCGGTGTTCTACAGAAGTACCTTTATGTTATCTACTGGATGGCAAGGTAAGTAAGAGAACGTAATTTTAAATCTAATGTTCAAATTGAGAACTTAGAGCAAATAAGAACAAATTTTATCAAGAATTCAGACTTCTCACCCTAAGAATACAAAGTCAACGAGCACAGGGTTTTTCTCCAGGCTGCTGCAATCTGAAGAGTAATCTGATTAAACAAAAAACACTATTAGAATTGGCAATCCAGTGGATGCATAAATGGAAAGCAGCACCAACTTACAGGAAACAAAGGTGTCTTGATTTATGTTTTATGGTAGCTGTGCAAGCTATGGTCCTTCTCTTTGAAAAAGCTTATGTGCATGCTTCACTTCGATATAATAGAAACATAAACGCTTCTATGTCAGGGAGATTACCAACATGATGTAAAAAACCTACA
Organism: Psittacus erithacus; assembly: GCA_009867235.2. Lineage (NCBI taxonomy): Eukaryota > Metazoa > Chordata > Aves > Psittaciformes > Psittacidae > Psittacus > Psittacus erithacus. Next base: position 7,459 of record WYDI02010107.1, on the reverse strand, counting down.
TGTATAAGTGTCCATAGGGCTGGAGCCCATGGAGCATAGGAAGTCTTACCAGTGGAGCAAGGTTATTTAAACTACAGTTCATGAGGAAAGCATGCAGGTGTTAAGCTGTACAAGCAGATCCAAGGAAAAAGTTCAAAGAACTCACAGAGCTTATAGACCCAACATCTACAGGTTGTTTATAAACACATCCCCCAGTAACCCTGATGTATTCAGACAGGTTATTATCATGCAGTATCAACAACACAGTGGACTTTGTTCTCCTCTCCCACTCAGCCAAAAAGCTTCATTAATCACAGACTCACTAGGGTTGGAAGAGATCTCCAGAGATCATCTCGTCTAACCCCTAAGGTAAAAAAAACCCAAACCAGTAAAATCTTACCATGAGAGCATTAATGTTGGAGAACTTAATCAAAAACACTGTAAAAATTGAAACTTCATAGGTCTACCCTCAGATCTTGATGAGACTTCAAAAAGTGATTGATTAAAAATTCAAGTTTAATGTGAATTCTTACAGACTTGCAATGAATGCTCTCCTATAGCTGGAGTAAGACTCGCTCCAGCTGAACTTGGGCTGGATTTGCCCAAGGAGCTCCAAATGTTTTTTGTACTCTCCTGCCTTCCACAGAAGTTCACTTTGAGACTTCTGTCTTATTGTGGCAAAAAGACACATTTGCCATAGAACAAACAAAATCTATCATTAAGAGATACCTCGTAAGTCCTATTTCATTATCTTTTTATATCGAACACTTGTATCATCTTGATAAATCCTTCTCAAGAAAATATAAAGCATATCACACTGTTTTAGCAATCCTTTATTGAAGATAACAAGTTGGTTATGTTCACTGTATTGTATGAAACATCACAATATCATACTGGGAAGGTACTATCAGTACAGGGTTGGACCAGAGCGGACAGTCTGAACAATAAACCATTTTGCATTCTTCATTCCCTATCTTTTAACAACCCCCAAAAAAACCAGTAAAGGGACATATACCTGTTAACATCATCATTTAGAACACATTAACTTACAAGGCTAAAATCTAATGAATAAATAAAATATACTGTGGCAATAATCCTCTCTAGACAAAAAAAATAAAAGGAAAAAAAAAAGGAAAAAAGAAGAAAAATAATACACAGTGAATCAAAATGATTGGGAAAGCTGCCCTTCGGCACCAGTATGAAAGAGCGTGTGGTTTTTACAGACTCACCATGGGGATAAAGTTACAGAAAAATACCATGAATTCCATTTCACACAAAACCAGTTGATGACTGTCATTAGCTTAAAACTACACACAAGGGCAATTACATCCTCGCTGAAACACAGTTTAAACAAATAGGAAAATGTTTACAAGGCATCCACAGCATGTAAATCATGTACAGATGGATACATTCATTGTTTCCCCTCCCCAATAGCTTTTATTTTAGATAAATACTTTACTCTTCCCCATTTTCAGCATTTACTGGACTCATTGCATGCACAACTCAAAAGTCAGAAAAAAAGTCAAGGTTATTGCAAAAATAGAATTAAACTAAGAATCTTCAAGTACCTTACATGACAGCCACTCTGTACCATGCCCATTGCTTATAAAATGAAAGGTCATTGAACCCATGAAAATATCTCTAATATTTTCTTAATTTAAAATAGATAATTTTAAGTGTATTTATAGTAATCTCAAAGTGATAATTTGAACTTCGAAAATAATGCAAACAATTAAAAATTATACCCATATTACACGACTTCTGTCTGTATCTTAAGCTGAAAAAAAAAAAAAATCAAAAAACTATAGAAAACCACGTATAGAACAAAAAATAATCACAATTTACATTATAATAAAGGCAAATTTTCAGCAATTTTTTTTCTTTTTCTTAAAAAACCTGCAGCTGTGAGAGATGTCAAAGCAAGTCACTACTACCTATAAATTCATCAGTTTGGTTTTTTAAAAGATCTTTCTCTAGCAAGAGTTTAAGGGTGTGTTGTACACATGCGTAAAATTCTTACTGGTTTTAGATGCCTAAATCTTCATAGACTATTGCCAAATACACTTATCTTGAAGCAAGCAGTAGGCAACGTATCACAATTTGGACACCGCAGGGAAACCTAACGGTCTGGTAATACAGGTAAAACTGGAAAATTAAAAAACAGAAATAAAAATACACATCTGATAGCGTATTGCCCAATTGAAATTACTTCCAAGCCACAGAGCTGCAAAGCCTTCCAACTCGGCAGAGTGAAATAAGTCATGTTTTCAAACAATTACTTGTTCTCTCTCATGTTTGTGTGTTGCGCATCTCATTTAGCCACAGTGTAATCTTCAGAGTACACCCACAATCCCGTGCACCTCAGGGACATGTACCCATCTGCTGAGAGAATCATTCCTTCTTTCCTTTTTAGGGCCAAAGTTCATTACAGATGTAATCAGTGTGCCTGAGGCTGGTAAAAATACTGTAGTACAGGCAATGCTAAGAGTGGCAATATCAGAAAACACAAAAATGAACAAATGATGGAAAATTCTAATATCTTTCTGCCCATTTCACAAAATGTTGGAAATCCACCAGAATTTTTCCCTTGTTTTGAAGAAAACAGATTTAAAAGTTTTTTTCCCCCTTTCAGAATCAAAAGCATTTTAGTAGATTTGTAAGGCTACCACGGATCTTCTAGATCTCCAGCACCCTACAGGAAAAGAAGAGGAGAAATATTACTACTCACCAATACAAATGAAAACATTTTGTTGCACTTTGGATTTCAGTGGCATAATTAATAGTGTAAGACAGATGACATTTTCCTTTTTTTCCATACCTGCCCACTTTCACACACAAACATTCTCTGTTCTTCAACTTCATGAGGGAATTTACTTTTAGAAAACATGAATCCAGTAAAGTTATTATAGCAGAAAGACTTAAACACAAGCATTATCCAAAATTGTACTAAACCATAGCTATCAATAGATACTACATCTATGGGCTACGTGAAAAAAATAGATCTATAAAATACTAAGGAACTCAGCTCTTAGGCATTCCTGGTCCGTAAGAAATTCCCAGAGACTCTTTTTCATTACGGCAATGAAATTTGTACCTATTTTGAAGAATGGTATTTTTGTGCAAGCGTTTCACTATGAACTGACCACTGACCCAAGAATTCCAGATTGGATTTATTAGCAGATTATTTAGCACCAAAGTAAACTCTCAGTATTATCACTGATGTATTCAAATGTATCATCTGTGTACATATATGTGTTGCACATCCAAAGACACAAAAAAGATTTGGTAGAGGCTAAACCTGGGTAGAAGAGCCAGTTTATTCATTTATATGGATGATGTTTAACTTGAACCTGACAAATGCTGCCCAAATACAGGAATACCATGAATGTGCCAAACCCAAAATTACTCAAATATCTGTAGAAACTAACGAACATCAGGAGCTAATATTTGAAGCTATGAAAAGTTTCACATCAGGTCATGACAATCACATTTCAAAGGAAGTTTATTACTTGCTTAAAAGAGTCAATATGCATACAGATTATTCCACAACATATTCTTTATTTTGAGTTGAACACAAATTCTTAGAACTTGGCACTAGGTACTAAATCTAAGTACATTTGCATTCCGGGTATATGGTATGCTACAACTTGGGAAGTAATAATACATTTGTCTAGAAAAATTGCTATTTATAATCAACAGTGGATACAATCTAAATTGAAAAAATCAAACACATTTAATGAAGAATAAGTGACAACCTAAAACTTAATAGCTTTTATAATTTAGCTGTATTATAAACTATACACAATTCAAATACAAACATGCAGTATATGATATCAGGGGGAAAAAACCAACCCTGAAGAATTCGTATAATTCAATTATTTGCACAAAAGATACAATTAAGATGTGAATGACTTTACAATCTGCAAACATGTACCATCAAAATTAATATTTAAAAATGTAATTAGAAGAAAAAGTGTTAAAATTTATTTTTGCATTAGAATGGTAGATTCCTGCTGCTGGTGTCACAGGAGTAAAAAAAATGAATCGAAATCTCAGATGGAAAGTTAACTGCTTGCTACGCAACGTAAGACGCAATCACTATAATATACCATAGTGGTTCAACTTCTAAGGAAAAAAGAGCTTAGTATAAGCAATCTGTACAAATAACTCAAGTAAAACCAAACAGGCTTCTAGGATAGATGTGACAAATGTTGAGATATAAACAAAGGAAAATACGCCAAGTGAAGTGAAGCGGTAAATCCACTACATAAAACGTTATGTTTGTTTGTCACTCAGCTCATTCATCCCTGAATCTTCGCTTGAGCTTTGTATTTCAGCAAGGAGGTTCCCAGATTCTGTGTGAGTGTCTGGTACGGGGTCACTGGGTCCAGCATGATTATCTGAAGTAGATGCTGCAGCTGATTCAGCAGTGCACTCTTCTCCCTGCATCTTAGCTAGCCTGTAACTAGTCAGCATCTCTTCCAGGAGGTGGCGGTAGTTCCCCCTATGATTAATTCTCATTTGCCTGAGTGCTTCCACCAATTTTCCCTGCGTTCCACTTTCCTCGGCTTCGCCAGGGTCCTTTTTTTAAGATTCAAGACCCCAGAAAAATCAGTAGTTAAACTAGAATATCTTCTAAAGACATTAAAAACAAAACAAAAAACCAAAACAAAAACCACCCCAAAACCCTCCAAACCCAACAAAAAAAACCCCAAACCCACAATTTTTTCCAATTGAGAAAACATTAGCTTTGCTCAATTTGAATATAAACCACCTTATTGGCAATGTACAACTCAGAATATCACCAAGTTTATCTCTCTTATACAACACAATAATTTAAGAAATGATATCCACTAACCCAGCATTTTTAATAATTCCAATTTATTTTGAGCCAGACAGTGTCGATGTGGTAGCTCCTCCCAATTAACTCCATCTTGATTCAAATTGTCTTTTGATGAATCTAGCTGATATTCCCCACAACTTTGGTCAGTTGTCAGTGAAAAATTTGTAAATGTAAGCTTCTTTAGCCATCAGGTCAACATATTTAATGGTGAATTTCTGCACAGCCAATAGCAACACAGTCCTGTGAAAAGCTTACTAAAGAGAACAGGTAACTACTGCTAGCAGTTTAGTTGAAGCATCACATCAAAATAAGTGCTCAGAGAGTTTTAGAAAACAATCCCCGATTTCTGCATGCATGATTGCTGCCCCAAAACAAACAAGCAGCCATCAGCACCAGGAGTGATGGTGTTTGAATATAAGGCACTATTTCTGGCAAGTGTGTGTACTGCCTATAAAAATTAACAGAACAGTTATATAAAGTCAAATCTAACAGCCTACAGCACAGAATATGAGTAACAGCACTGATTAAGGAATGGAGGTCTCCTCTGCAAGCCACCTATTTGGCTACAAGCCTTTGGTTGAAAAAATTGGAGATAGATTTGCACATCTATTACGGAGCTGTGACACTGACACTAGGCATTTTAACTTTCAAGTGTGAGAGTGGCACCATTGCTTAAAGGGAATAATACATTTTAAATTATTAATATCTAGCAAGTTATCAAGCTAGACAAATGGACATGTATCACTGGAAGCTGTCATATTTTGCAATACACTAGAGGCAAAACCCAGACTGCCTTATTCTCATGCTGACCTTATTTTATTGTCATCTAGTCCAAAAGCTTCATGAACTACAAGTATTGCAGCCGCTCACTTACAAGCTTAACTGCAGTATTAAGACAATCTCTTGGGTTTGGTAAGATTTTAGATGCTCTAATGTTGCTGGAAATCGAAGCCCCAAGACTCATAACACAGTTTAAGTCAAAAAGTGGACAATTTTACCACAAAAATGAGTGTTACTGCATATAATGCTATCCTTCTAAGCTTAACTTGTTTCACAGAGACAGACTTCAACTGTCGTTTGCAGGTCTTAGAGATGTTTGACTCCCATGTACTGGCATTTTCATGTTCAGATAGCTCTTCAAGAGCCCAGTGAGGAGAAGCAAGTTAAAGGAGTTAGTTTTAATACATTAAATGGGACTGTTTCAATGTCTCATGAGCACAAAATCAGTGAAAATTCAGGGCATAAAGAATAATCTGCAGATGTATCCCACATCTTAGATTTTGACAAAAGGAGACTATTTACACACTTATCTAGATAATATTAAACAAGGCAGTAGAGCTAGAGTTCCAGTTTTTTAAAGTTCAGAGAACATCAAAAGTCTATAGTTGCTCCATCCCATCAGTTTTGCTCCAAGACTGACATTAGCAAACACACACTCTGAATCTCCATATTGCACAATATTCACATCTTTAAAAATTCTTTTGGCAGACTGAAGTGAAAACTGTTGCTCGCTTACAACACTGAAGCATAAGAGCAGTAAGCAATATAATAGCAGCCCTGAGACTCCTAAACAATTCAAATGGTAGTAGAAGCACAGCCTATTTTGTGCTTCCCTCATCTTAGCAGATTCCCTCATTGTCTCAGCAGACAAAAAAAATCCCACAGACAACAGTGAGAGAGAAACTGCCACTTTTATATACTATACACTATCAATACATTATAATGCAGTTCCCTTTCTAATGATGTGTGGCCAGAACAGGTCCCTAAAAAGTGTGATTTCTGCGCAAGTTACTATTTGTTTTCTTTCATGTGCTAATTCAACTTAGTGCGACTGACCATAAAAAAAAGAATTAATTTGTGCTAGCTATATTTGACAAGAGCATTACAATTTTTGCATAAGTTCTGTTCTATTATGTATATACTAAAAAGGGCTGCTATGTACTAGGGACAGGATTTACAATATTTAAAGATGCAAGAATTTTGCCCAGTCATATTAAAATTATCTGTAGCAGCCCTTAATGACATATGATTTGATTTATCAAAGTGCACAGTATTAGTAAAGGCAAGAGATAAACATGACTGGTTTCAAACAAGATGCTCAAACACAGCTTTAAGCAAATGCCACTGAAACTATTAACACAGCCACTGAAATTTTAACATTATTCCTTGTACCTAACAGGAGAGTACTGTCTTAGTTTTAGGAATATATATATATATTTTTTCAATTTAAACAAGGTCAAAGTAGAGCCATTAGAGAAAGAGGAATACTTCAACATGTTAACTAGAACAAGGACTCAGTGGTATCAGAGTGGCAACAACTGTTTAGCTATTAAGTTCTTTTAAATTTCCTTTAAAGATCTGAAAACACCAAGCCCTAATATGTAATAAGTATCTAGGATTTCACTTGCACTTGTAAAAGCACCAGCCACCACATTTATAGCAGAAGTCTCTGCTCAAACACTGCTCTTTGTGAGCCCAATGCAGGGCACTCTCCAGCCCTGGATTTACAAAATACTTTAAACTCTGCTGAGATGCCTAAAAGAAAAAAAACATGAATGCTTGTCACGGGTTCAGCAGTAGCAGTCATTTTTTCTGCTTCTTAGTGGCTGGTGCAGCACTGTGTTTCTAACTTTCAGC